>CM030359.1:268968698-269190706 GCA_017893485.1 Hemerocallis citrina
AGCTTCATATTTCTAGTTTCCATAACATCTTGAATTTTTGAATTCCGAGTTTTGTAGCAAAAGTTGTGCCTAATTTACTACAGCTATTTTTTTAATTCCAGATTCCAGATTTTTGTATCTTCCATGTTTAAACAGTAAAAACGCTAATCAAATAATAAAATTTTGCTCTAAAAATTTTTAGATTATTTCTTTACATGTTTAGGAATATAATAAGTATTTTTAATTAATTTATTATAGAGTTTTTGCTGATTCTAAAAATAAAATAACATAATATCGAGCTTCTGCCTGAACATGAACTCTGTAAAGAACATTGTAATTGACCTAGATACTATTGTCGGAATTTGAAATTTAAATATGCGTTGGAACCATGTGGAAGTCTAGTTTCTGGAACTTCTGATGGATTCACTTTTCGATTTCTGATTCAGTGAGAAACTATATTTTTGTACAGACTACTCTTGTTGTCCAGAATTTCATTTTTCAATATTTTAATAGATTAATTATTCCACTACTGTACTATTGCATGAATCCATATATGTATGTTGCATTGCATGATCCTAGTGTCTTATTGTCACCATTCTAAGTGTCCTATCTAAGTTATCATCCTATTGTTCTCATATTGATAATATTGTTCATCTCATGTCCATTGATTGCATATTGTATTGTTGCATTAATAAAATAATTAATAAGCCGGGGGTTTAAGGGATTGACTGGAATAGTTGATGACATAGTGATTGTACACTGAAGTGTGGGTCTTCTTTTCCAAAATATTGTGTGTTGACAAAAGTTATTGTTATCGGTTTATTGTTGGACTACTGACACGATATCCCAATTGGCCGTGTATTATTTTTATTGAGCCAACCAGTGTGCACCAATGCTGCAAATAATGTTATCGTACCATGTACATGATCTATAGAATCTTCCACTTAAGTCTAAAATGAAATTGATTGTATGCATCGAACCTGTAGTATGGGATACAGTAGTACATGCATTAGTTAGAAGTAAAAACGATTAATAGACTTAAGGATTGACACGGTATTGGCACTGCATATTGTTCGTTATTGTTCCTATTGATATTGAATATTGACTAAGTGTTATTGTTATTGATCATTGAATATTGTTACCGAATATTGAATCATTGTTTATAGCCATTGCATCGATTATCGTGATATTGATTATCGCTATTGTCCTATGTTATTGATTCATATTGGTCTATTTAATTCATTGTTATACCGTTATTCCATTGTTCCATACTTTCTCTACTTTCTGTCCGTGACTTGCTCTAGAGGAAAATTTTTCTCCTCTTTTTAGATGAAGTGTTTGTAGGTGTTGATGGAGAATTGCCTGACGGATTGGGAGAACAACATTGGTGAAGGAATTGATAGCATCGCCGCTTAATAAATTATTGTTTTGTTATGAAGACTTAATTATTGAACTATTATTATTTCATTGTATTGGGCTTATGACCCGAATATTGCTATTTGTTTCCAGATGTTAGATTATTATTGTATTTGGATATTTTTATTGCTTCATTCCAAGTATTATTGTTCATGAGATTATTATTATTGTATGCGCAATTGTTCTGTATTGGTTATATTGTTGAGTTGATCGGTTAAACAACTTATGGTTAACGTTAGTCATTCGCTGGGCTAATGTTGCGTGCTCGTATTCCATATTTTTGGGAAGCGGGGCGTGACAGCACGGCTGCACTGTGAAGGGGACATCGAGTCTAACTTCAGGAGCCGTCTCGTCGGGGCTGTCCGATAGGGTCCACCTTGTTTTTCGCTGTCGGACATGACTACCCATCGGGGGAGAGGGCATCGCCAAAGGGGCCAGATGGTCGTCTTCTGATGACGGGTCATCCTCCACTTCTTCGTCCCCCTCGATAACTTCAACTCCCTCGCCATCGACCACTCCCACAACCAACTCATCTTCCTCCACACCACCGACAACTTCGTCCTCGTCACCCTCTTCCCTGCCCACGCTCCCTTCTGAGTTGCTCGACTTCACTACGAAGGGCTTTCTGCTACAAAGCGGTGTGACCTCGTAGACCTTCTCTACTGTTTCCCATGACATTGAGTTGGAGAGACGCGGGTCATCATCCCGACCTGATGTAGTGGCGGACGAACTAGACTGAGCCCTCGACATAATGAAAAGAAACTAATGTAGCGCCCCGAATTTCCAATATGATATCTCAGAAATACGCGGCACAATTCCCAGCATCAACCTCAATTGTAATAGTAAACATAGCCAAAACACAGAAAAATATTTCAAACTTTTATTACATCAATTCTTTACAAAACACAGTGGAAAAACAAACACCTTGAATTATAATCTTTTCTTATACAACACATTCTTTTACAATTTCCATAAGCCATAACATCGTACAGGGGTCAGCCATAACGGTGTGAGTGACATCCAAAGAAAACAACATAAATGAAACATAAGGAAAAGAGACATAAACAATATGTATTAACAGCAAGAATAAATGAGATAAGAAATAACAATAAATAAACATGAAAACATCAAGTGAGACTAGACTAAGTGTCGAAAGTAGGAAAAACAGAAAACAACATGCATAAAACCAAGTCAAGAAAACAAAGATGCTATATGATGACTCTCTAATGCATACTTGTCGGATTCTATGCATCCCACAATAGATAGGTCCGATGCAAGCCCTTATCGTTCTCCACTTTATAGGGTTAAATTCCTCGTTATGCAACTAATCCTACTACGGTGATGGAAACAAGATTCCGAATACTCCGCGAATAGGCATCACAACCCTCGACGTGCAAGCATCATGTAAGAATAGCTCAAAAACCGGAGAATCACCTCCCTACCGTGTACCCCACGAATAGGCTTGCGAGGCTCGCGATGTGCAGATACACCGGGTACATCCCGTGAATAGGCCCACCGACCCTCAACACGCGAATGCACCCTGAATGCTCCGTGAACAAGCCTGCAGACCCTCGACACGCGAATATACAAATGTCCTCTCGAGACAGAACAACACACAAGTCCTGAACGCATCCGTTGGAACCAAACCAAGAGCATATACTTACGTTTCACACAAGTTCCATCACATGTCCACTAGTGTCTGTCCTTAAGTTGGTTATTATTAAAACACAAAAATCTCTCCCTAGAGTTAGTGTATCCTGCCGGACTTAATTCCACAAAACAACCCCAATGACCCCAACTGGTCAAAATCCACAAAATTTCATATGCCGGTTCACAGGACTCCCACTCAACTCCTAGAGATTCACACTCAACCATCAATACTAAATCTTTCAATAAAACTCATAATTCCATCATCAAAACGTTTATATAAAGGAAACTTCTTAAATCAACAAAAAATCCAATTTCATTTAATGTGCTCATAAAATTCTAGAATTAAAATAAAATATTAAATCCATTAAATAACTGGAAGTCATATTTTTGAAATCACAGAATACCAAAAAATATCAATTACTTCAAAGAAAACATATATATTTTGCTATATGAGGTTATAGAAATACAAGTTTGAACAAAATACAACCCTTTGTAAAATACTGTAATCCGTAGAACCACATCATTTAAAATAGTAGATTAGTAATCCATAATCAAAGAAATAATCATTTAAAGAAATATCAGAAAACTCAAGAAATCCATCAGTTAGAACAATGATAGTCGATTGTTACAAATGGTCAGTCGACTGTCCTGCGAAAATTTGAAAACTTAATAAAACCCATCAGCAGTGACAGTGACAGTCGACTGTCCTGCAAAAATTCAAAAACTCAAGAAAACCCATCAGCAGTGACAGTGACAGTCGACTGTCGAGAATAACCAGTCGACTTTCCTGCGAAAATCCGAAAACTAAATAAAACTCATCAGCCAGGACAGTGGCAGTCGACTGTCTATCCCTACAGACTGTAGTTTGAAAGTTGTGCATGTTTTACTGATACATCGATTTACTTTATAAAAACCCAAATTTGTAAAAACTAAATTCCTGAGATACTTGGATATAACTTGTAAAACATATAGGAGTTTATAAAACAAATCAAAACCATATCAAATCCATAAAAGAGTAAATTTCATCGAAATCTTCAAAACAGTGAATATAGATACATATATGTGTATATGTGTGTGTTTTGCATCAGTTAAAGCATCAAGTCTCATCAATTAAAAGCAGTAAGGTTTCAAATCAATCTCAGAATCAAAACAATTGAAATCCAATTAAAACTCCACCAAAAAATTCATGAAATCTTCAAAAATAGTTCATATGAGTGTGAATGCATGTATGTGTGTACCTGTGCATGTTTGTATCAGCGAAAGCATTAAAGAACTTATTTGTGTGTGTGTGTGTGTGTGTGTGTGTGTGTGTGTGTGTGTGTGTGTGTGTGTGTGTGTGTGTATAGTATAAAACCATCTTAGTACCCAAAACAACTCAAATCTAGTCGAAACCATCAAAACATCAAAAACCCCAATTTTCGGTATGTACAAAATCAGACCCGAAAAACTCAAATCCCCTCTTTTACTCAAACTCAATCATTTAATTCAATAACCCATCTTGCAACTTATTAAACTTATGCACAAACACTCACCATAGTTTACTCATGAATACATGCTATTACAATCAAGTTTACTTAATCAAGCATCATAACAGTACATGTATAAGCATATTATCACTAAAGAACTCAACTTTATTCTCTTTTATCCAATTTACCTCATACAAATCATGATAGGTGATCAAATCAGCAAGAAAAAGACACAAAACAACAAGCCCATGATTTCTACTAGGTTCTTAACAATCTCAATTCATCTATATGGAATTTCAAATCATCAATAGCATAGGTTTCAAGAAAAGATTCAATTTTTATTCATCCACTTATCGACAATTCATTATATCTTTATCCAATCCCTAATATGTTTTCTAATAGACAAATCATCACATACAACATGCATAGAATAAAAGAAAACAGATATATGTCACTCACCTTATTGAAGAATCAATCGAAGAAAAATAAAGAGAATAAGAAAATCCTTTCTTTCGCAAGAAAACCAAAATCCTCGCTTGAAACTCCAAGAAAATAATAATAATGAATCCCTTTGTGTTGTGCAGCAAAGAGACGGCTGCACCCCACTTTAAATAGGCCGGAAAATACCTCTTTTAAATATATTTTTACATATATAGATCCTTATACTTGGAAATTAAATAAAAACAACTTAATTGAGATTTGAAAACAAGAATACTCCCTCTATTATCAGCCGGAATTGTTGTGAAAACCCAGAAAAAAAATGAAATTGCACTTTTGCCCCTTTAAGTGGCAATTTTGCAAAAAGACTCTTCTTTATCAAAACTTGCAAAATAAACCAAGTTTATTAAAACAAAAATTAAACTCTTTACCTCTGAGTTGACTAGGAATCATGCCAAGCCCAAAAATCTGATAATCAGGAGTTTTTACTCAAAGCGGTAATTTTGCACAAAAGTCCCTCTCTTTTTGTAATATTTGCAAATAGGTCAAATAATTATCAGAAAAAATCAAGAAAATTCACAAATAATATATAGTAATAAATAATGGGTTTTCCCCAAAATATTTTTTGACTCTGAACTTCCCAAGAAAATTTTTGCACGTGTTTTGCACGTGTAAAAAGATAAATTTCAGAAAATTTTTATTAAATCACAAAAAATTATTTAAATTCATTTATTAATCTTAAAAGAATAATTTAAAAATCTGGGGTACTACAACTAACATGTGCAAAATAATGGGAAGTTGTCAAAAAAGATCGCCGCCGGTGACTGAACTGCGCTAGAAAGAAAACTTGGGAACTTGGAGAAAGAGAGCAAAAGGTGAAAAATGAGGAGAGGGGTGGGGAATATATAGTGAAACCATCGAATCCTCGAAATCCGCAAACATGACGTCATCGTTACACGTGACACCGCATCAGTGGCCCACATAAGGCCCAATTTCTCTACAAGACAAATTTCTCCTTAAGTCCAAAATGATCGAGCCTCAATGTGCACCTCGGGCATGCCAAACACAGAAGCAAGGCTTTTGTCAGTCATAAAGGCCATCTAGCTTGACGCTCAACATGGATCTCAAGCAGACACATAGCATTTCCACATGATTATCTCAAAAGCAAGGCCATCTGGCTCGACGTTCAGAATGGATCTCGAGCAGGCACCAAGCATTTCCTTAAGATTGCCTCAAAAGTAAGGCCATCGGGCTCGACAGTCGGCATGGATCTCAAGCAGACACCTAGCAATTCCACAAGATTGCCTCAATAGCAAGGCCATATTGCACGACACTCGGCATGGATCTCGAGTAGGCACTTAGCATTTCCTTAAGATTACCTCAAAAGTAAGGCCATCGGACTCAACAATCGACAGGGATCTTGAGCAGGCATCTAGCATTTCCACAAGATTGCCTCAAAAGCAAGGCCATCGGGCTCGACACTCAGCATGAATCTCGAGCAGGCACCTAGCATTTTCACAAAATGCCTCTATCGAGGCGTGAGGCGCCAACCACAAGCTCGGAGCTCGGCATGAACCTTGAGCATCGATACAACTTTTTCTCAAAGAAAATGCCTTTATCGAGGCACTCGATGTCGAACCCAGGCTTGGAGCTCGGCATAAACCTCGAGCATCGATACAGCTTTCTCTCACAAAATGCATCTATCGAGGTGATCGGTGCCGACCCAAAGCTCAGAGCTCGGCATGAATCTTGAGCTTCAATGCAGCTTTCTCTCACAAAATACCTCTATCGAGGCACTCGGTGCCGACCCCAAGCTCAGGGCTCGGCGTGAACCTCGAGAATCGATATGGCTTTCTCTCACAAAATGCTTCTATCGAGGCGCTCGGTGCCGACCCCAAGCTCAGGGCTCCGCGTGAACCTTGAGCATCGATGCGGCTTTCTCTCACAAAAAGTCTTTATCGAAGAGCCTGACGCCAACTCCAGGCTCGAAGCTCGACTTGAACCTCGAGCATCGATACGGGTTTCTTTCACAAAATGCCTCTATCAAGGCGCTCGGGGCTCGGCATGAACCACGAGCATCGATGCGGCTTTTTCTCACAAAATGCCTCTATCGAGGCACTCGGCGCCGACCCCAAGCTCGGATCTCGGCTTGAACCTCGAGCATAACTTTCTCTCAAGCAAAAGGCCTCTATCAAGGCACTCGGTGCCGACCCAAAGCTCGGAGCTCTGCGTGAACCTCGACCATCCACACAGCTTTCTCATGAAATGCCTCTATCAAGGTGCTCGGTCCTAACCCCAAGCTCGAAGCTCTGCATGAACATCGAGCATCGATATGGCTCTCATAAAATGCCTCTGTCGAGGCACTTGGTGCCGAACCAAAGCTCGGAGCTTGGCATGAACCTTAAGCATCTACACAACTTTCTTATGAAATGCCTCTGTCGAGGCGCTCGGCTCCGACCCAAAGCTCGGAGCTCGGCATGAACCTCAAGCATCGCCACAGCTCCCTCGCAAAAAGCACCTCGCTCGGCGTGCTCGGCCTCGACCCTCCTGGCTCGATGCTCGGCACCAACCCCCCGAGCTCAGCGCTCGGCATGGACCTTGATCAGGTCATATACCCTGCTCGGCTCGACGCCGACCCCAAACACTTCTCAGGGACTTACCATCTCATCTTCACAAAACACTCCCCTCCGCTCCTCTCACAAGGACAGACTACTCCTCCATGGCTGGTGGCGAACACGCTTGTGAAGACCGACCTCCCTTAGATTCAATCGTGCTACTTCGTTCCCAAACAATTTGAGCCGATGATTCCGAACCTTGTGCTCTGGCCAGTGGATAATCTGGTCCCTTGGTATTGCATGTTCCCCTTGGATGCATTCATCTTGGGGCTTTGGCTACTCATGCACCAGTTCGTTGAGGAGACACTAAATTGGGCAGGGGTAAGTCCGATGCAGTATGGGTCGAACTCATGGAAGCAACTTATTGGCTTCTTACTCCTTTGCGATGAGAAGGGTGTGCCATTGTGGTGAAAATATTTTCGAGTGTGCATGGGCCTCAAAACCGCCAGGATGTACGTGGGGCATTGTTTCTTCTCACCTTGCCCCGAGAGGCGCATCGTTCATGACCACCCAAATTCGATTAAGGATTGGAAGTCGAAGTACTTCGTTATCCGAAGCCTCGAGCCTTGGGACATCACTACGAGATGGTCATTCTTCATCCCGAAGCATAAAGCCACGAGACCCAAGGACTTCACTGCACAGGAGAAAAACGAGATGGAGAAGCTCTTCATCGGGGGGAGTGTGAGTTAGTCGAAGGTGTCTGAGAGGTAGTATGTTTTTCATTCCTTTTTTGCTTTCAACTTTTTTTCTTCTTCCGCACAACTCGCTCTTTTTATTGCAGTGATACTCAATGATAAGGAGATCGAGGGGCGAGGCGAGCAGCCTTTGCCAAGTAGAAGGCTGCAGAGCATTTGAGGGGGAACAAGAGGCCAGTTCCTATGTTTCTGAGCGGACCTCCGAGGGGAATTCCAATAAGTTGAGGGCCTTGAAAATCACCAGCTCCCCCGACTTAGCAAAGGTGGCCCTGAGCTCAGATGCTCTCAAAGTGGCCAATTTTGCGAAAGCTGGGCTCCCTTCCCGTTCCCGAGGCCTAGGTTGTTCTCGGGGAGGAGGGCATGAAGCCTGGGAGGTTCGAATGGGTCGTGAAGGTGGCAGACCGATCCTGGTGTAATACCCTGAATTTTTATTAAATGTGAAATTGTGATTTTTCATGTTGTGCACGTACAAAATTTTGTATAAATATTTTCTTATGAAATGATTTTCCATAACATGAACAAATAATTAGTTTCTTTCCTTCTTTTTATTCTTTTAAGCCCATTTTTAAGAAGCCTAAATTTGTTTTTCTAAATTAAGCCCAACCTAATAAATTAAATATTTTATTCTAAAAGCCCACTATTTTGAAGCCCATGAATTAATTACTCTTTTAATTATATTAACTTGTCATGTAGACACATTTTTATAGACAATTAATTAATTTATAATGTACAACTTTAATTAGGAGACACTAGTTGGGACACGTGCTTGCACGTGTGTGTGCATTGCACACCTTCTCCATTAGCCGGAAATGCATAAGAGGGAAGTGGGAGAGTGGATTAATGGAGAGGTGGTTTTTTTTGCTCATGGGTGGTTGCTACAACTTACCATTGTATCCTAGCCATTTATCTACAACCATCTAATGCAATCCTAGCCCTCCATTTCACCCTCAAACTAGTATAAATACCCCTCCCTTGTATGAATACAACACTAAGAATTTTTGTAAAGAAAGAAAAATATATTGGGGAGTAAAAAGATTGAAAGAGAGTGAAAAGATTGAGAGCTTTAGATTGTATGTTCCAACCTAGAAGGAGGCCGGCTACTTCACCAAGGCAAGGGAGGCTCGGGTTCACTAAGTGCAAGGAGGAGGAGACAATGTGGTGGCTCGTTCTAGGAGGAGAAGGACTGCTCGTGTGTTCAAGGAGATTCTATGAGCTTTTGTAGTATTTTTCTTCAAATAGGTGGGTGTTTTTCTATATTTCTAATATTAGACATCATGCTAGGGATTTTGATATATATGCATGCTAAAAGAACTAATAAGATAATTACTTGTTGACTCTAAAAAGGACTTGCTAGACGAATAAGTAAATGCTTGATGAATTGCTTGCTATTGGTTATAATTCATGTTTAATGTAGTTAAATTAACTTATTGCCATGAAATTGTGGAATTAGAACCATGTGAATGTAGAAAAATGTTCATGCATGGTTAGTAGATGAATTATTAAATTTTGCGCTTATTGAACCATTGTAATACTTGCTCAAAGAATGCAATTTTGATTATAAGTATTATGAATAAAGAGTGGGAAAAATAGAAATTTACACTTCTTTAATAAAGTCTTAATGCAAAGAATTGAGTAGAGGATTTGTTAAAGTGAAAATTTGCAATTGTAAACATAGAATACAAATTAGAGTGAAAATACTTGTTTTAATGTCAAAAAATTATTTTTAAAAACACTGATTTGTTAAATGTATGTAAACTCAGTATTCTGGAAATTTTTAGGAATTTTTGTGAAGAAGAAACGAAGTTATGATCTTTTGAAAAATGAAATATTTCTAATAAACAGAGACTCGACATAAATCTACTTTAAACCAATCCTATATCAGTTAGTCACTATGGTCATACTGGTTATGGGGGGCGCTAGTTTGGGTTACTGTAGCAGTGCTGTATTGTTTGGGTGTGGGTTCGAGTCTCGGCAGAGGCTTTTACTTTTTGAAATTTGATTTTCCTAAATTCCGAGAATTGAACTCAAACCCCAAGCATTCCCCTTTCATGACAGTTGGGCACCTTGTCCCGTTTGGCTAGTGCGTGGGGCTTTGGTCTCGGTGACTGTGCACTGGCTGTGTGTGTGTGTGTGTGTGCGCGGTTCGATTCTGGCAGTGGCCAAATTTTTTTTGGAGAAATCTATTTTCTTTTTTATTTTACTTGATTTATTTCGAGCTTTAAAAAATAAAATAAATACTGAGAAAATATTAGAAAATTCCTAAGTATATATAAACTTCAAAAAGAAAAATTATTTTGGATTTATAGACCTTTAAAAAGAGAAACAAGAGTACGAATTTTAAGAGTGAAGTATTCATCTTAGTTTTATCTTTTGAAACACTAAAAACAAAGAAGTAATTTTTTTTTATTATAGAAATGATTGCAAAGATATAAATTGAGATTTTTTTGTTAAGTAGAATAAAATGAAAATTTTTGATTATGCAAGTTGTGCATAGTGAACATGCTTGCTTCACTGAATATGAAAAGTGGACTTATACTAGAACTTGGCTAAGACTCTACATCGGCAAGAATAAAAAGTATTGAAAAGGGAATTTATGATATTTTGACCAAGTTTGGGTCATTGATAGATGTTGAAAAAGACCGATGTAGGAGTAATGCTAGATTCTAGAATATTGACCTTCAATTATACATAAGGATTAGATACATAGTGAAGATGTGATGAACGTAAGAGAAAAACATGAGTATGAGGGCCATTGGATTGGCGGCGTGAGAGTATTCACAGGATGTCCCTATGATGTGTCATGATTAGGGCGTGGATACTACTACCATCCCGGTGGCGATGCTTATGGGGTGATCTAATAACTGCGGGTGGTGTCACGTTTATGGCAGGAGATGAATTACCACAGGATGCCTGCATGATGAGTCATGTGTCAGTACGTTGGGATTCTCTCCAGGGCGCCTAGATGTGAGTTCGTAGTTCATAGAATGCCTAGGATACTTACCGTAGTTACAGTAGTAGATTAAGTCATGGCGAGGGATTGAACCCTACTAGATGAAGAACAATTATGGGCTTTCCCTCGGACCTATATAGTATGGGCTGCATAGACTCTGAACAAGTGCGCATTAGTATCATATAAAGTAAACAATTGCATTAAGGACTAAGAGCACAGCACAACACGACATCAACAGGATAGTCCCTTTGTAGCTTTGTCTGTGATCAAGTTTGTGGTTTGTTTAAGTATGAAAAATCGATATACTGTTTCCGGCATAGAGAGCATAGCCGTGTATAATATTTCGTCAGTTGAATGAATTGACGCGCCTACAGTTTTACATGCAGGATAAAGAGGTTAACAAATCGAAGTATACATGCTGCTCCAAGATTAATTTAAATGTGTATATTTTTATGTAATTAATGTAAATTGCTTCCGCTATATAAAGTTAATGTAAATGTAACTCTGATGTAACAAAAGTTTTATTTTCCTCGTAAAAATTGTACGAAGAGAAGTGAAAAGATCCTATGGAACTCGAATTCAGTATGTTTTGGAATTCGGGGTGTTACACCTGGAGGGTCCAGTCGCTATGGAGATGCTTAGAGCGGAGTGGTTGGATTGTCCAGCATGGCCAACTTTTAGAAGGGTACTGATCAACCGATTGAGGCACATACCAGATCAGTTGAACTCAAGTTGGTCTGCGCGAGCCTAAGGGTATGTGTCCCCAATGAGTAGGTTCCGTAGGCAATCCTCACTGCTTATTGTAATTTGTTGTATCTTGCTGTACTTCTTCAGTTGTGCCGAATGTAATAGTATGTATTCAACCCTCAGTTTTTCAAGTGTGTAATCGTTTATTAATAATGAAGACCTTTTGTTTTCCATCTTGCGTCTTTGGATGAAATCGATGTGGGCCGAGCCTCTACACTTGTGGATTTCTGTCTTTGAGATGTAGCATGTTGTATGGATAAATTTGAATTGTGAGTCCCATTTACTCAAGGTGCGACGTGTATATGAACCATGGTTTGGGCCTCCGAACTCCCTTTTATGATCATGAATTTTATGTGAGTCCGGTTTCAAGTGCCGAGGGGCAAGGTCCAGCGAGAAGGTCAAGAAAACTTCACGAGTGGCTCGAGTCCACGCGGATGGTCGAGGTCTAGCGAAGAAGGGAAATTCTTCTTGTGCGGCTTATAAGCCATGCCAAGGGGCGAGGACTAGCGAAGGAGAACCTCGCGTTTAGCCCGAAGTCCTTGCTGGGGTGATTACCTGGGCGAGTGAACTTGAATTTGAAAAATATTGAGAGCATGTTGTTCCAAATAGAATTTTATTCAGTGGCTGCCTTTCGGCAAGCATTTATTACATTCACTGGCTTCTGTAAGCCTTTTTACAAATTTTCGAAGATTGTGGCTAGTCGAGCGCTAGGCACTCACATGAAACTTTATCAAGTGTTCTGCATTCCAGGTCCTCTAAATCTTCTTGCCTCCCAGATTTTCAAGTCGGTAGGTCCCGAGGCGTACTACTTTGGAGATCTTATAAGGTCTCTCAGTTCGGAGCGAGCTTCCCCTCTTTACTGGGTTCGGAAATTTGAAGTTTTCTGAGGACCAAGTCACCCTCCTTATTGTTTGTCAATCAGACCTTCCTGTTGTTAAAACATTTTATCTTCTGCTGATAGATGTTCCTTCTGATAATCGAATTTTCTCGGATTTCCTTGAGGAGATCCAGATTACCTCGGAGCCTTGTCGAGGTCTGGTCCTTGTTGAAAGCTATCATTCGAGGTGATGCTATGCCGACTTTGATTACTGCTTCAGAGCCGTACATAAGATTAAATGGGGAATCTTCTATTAGTACCCTCTTGGTCGTCCTATACGACTAAAGCATGCTTGGAAGCTCCTCGACCCACAATCCCTTAGGTGATTCGTTTAGTCCTTTCTTGAGACCGTCGAGGATCTGGCGGTTGGCATTTTTAGCTTGACCATTGGATTGAGGGTGTGAGATGGAGAACCTCTGCTAGATTATGAAGTTTGCACAGAACTGGTAGAATCTTTTCTCAGCTAACTGAGTTCTGTTATCGGTTATTAAGGTTTGATTAATTCCGAACCGAAAAATGATGTTCTTCCAAAAGAAGTACTAAACTCGGTGTTCTATAATCGTGGTCAAAAATTTGTCATTGATCCGCTTGGTGAAGTAGTCAATGGCCACAAAGTGGAAGCATCGTTATCCTGTTGCTTTTGGAAAATGGCCTACTTAATCTATTCCCCACATGGCAAAGGGGGTCGGGCTTGATATTGACTTGAGTTCTGCCTAGGGACTATGCTTGATTAAGGAAAATCTCTGGCAGGGGCCACACCAACGGACGTGTTACTGGGCATCTTATAGCAGAGGACAGTAATACCCATGTTGCAACAACCGACTCCTTCGTGCATTTTCTTGAGGGCATATTGAGCTTCTTCGGGAGCTAGGCATCGAAGTTAGGGTCGTCCATCGATCATAGTGTACAATCTTTTGAACAGTACCCCCTTCAGGTGAATGTATCTTTATAGTCTGATCCGAATCGTCCGTGCTTCAGTTGGTTCCTCCGGCAATATTCACTTTTTGAGAAAATTTAAGATCAGTTCCATCCAATTTGTCGCTTGTCGTCCGATGCAAAGGGTTTCACATTCTCCCTATCAATACTTGGCCGGACAAGGACCTTTACAAGCATTGTGCGATCAAGATCCTTGAAGGTAGAGGACGATGCCAACTTGGATAATGCATCAGCCTGGTTGTTCTCTTCTTGGGGGATGCGGGTGACCGAGGCCTCTTCAAAGTTCTCCAGGAGCTCCCAGACGTGGGCTAGGTATTGAATCATGCTGGTGTCTCGGGCTTTATATTCCTCGGGAACCTGATTGACCACCAGTTGAGAGTCCATGAAGGCTCCGACTTGTCTTGCTCCGGCTTTGTGGGCTAGGAGTAATTCGGCGATTAGCGCCTCATACTCGGCCTCGTTATTTGAGATCTGTAAGTTTAGGCGTAAAGAGTATTAAAGAGCAAAGTTATCTGGACCCTGCAGCATCACACATGCTCTGCTTCCTTCTTCATAAGAAGACCCGTCCACATAAAGTTTCCATACTGGCAATTCGTTCTGAACCTCGGATGACTTCAGGATAGTGCATTCAATGATGAACTCGGTTTGGGTCTGACCCTTGATGGAGGTCGTTGGCTTGTAACTGATGTCATGTTGACTCAGCTCGATCGACAATTTCAGAGTTTTCGAGCTTGTTAAAGATTTATTTCAGGGGTTGGTCGGTGAGGACTTGGATGGAGTGGGCCTGGAAGTAGAGGAGAAGCTTTCGTTCTGCCATAAACAAAGCGTAAGCTATCTTCTCAAATTTGGTGTACCGTAGTTCAGCATTGTGGAGTACTTTGCTCATATAGGAGATGGGCTTCTAAATTGCATTTTCTTCTTGGACTAGAACGATGCTAAGAGTATGCTAGGATGCCGCCAGATAAAGGTAGATGGTTTTGCCCGGCTCTAATTCGCTTAACAGATGGGATTGTCGAGGTTTTCTTTTAGTTGGATAAAAGCCTTTTGCTGAGGCTCCCCCCATTTGAAGTTCTTGTTAGGGTTATATACTGAAAGCATCACTTTTGTATTAACTTTATTTCCTTATTTTTTTGAATGAGAATCATATGGGCATATGTTTGCATATTTTGTTTATTATAATATTAATGCAAGTGTCTGATATTCTATAAGGTTGATAATATGGTGTGAGGTGACACACAGAAGATCATATTATCAGTTCCCGATGGAATATATAAATAGTTCACAACCTAGACGGACTTGGACAATCCATTGGAAAGGTTGTAGTGTAATCTGGTATTAGTCTGTCTTGACTATAGGTTTACACTAGTACACTTTGTGTGTATTGAACAGGACCACTTGAGGTTATTCTCTTTGTACTGACTACAAAAGAGAACAAACACCTCTGTTATTATGGATGCTTATGCTCTTAATCCAGATATAATAACAGACATGTATATGCAGTGTGCATTACTTTGACTCATAAAAGAGTGAGATTCATTATGGATCAACAACCTCTATGAATTGGGTAATAGCATTGTATGTATGATGGATTGTTGATTGTAAAAGGAATCCATGTCCCGATACGTCGGGTTGATGATGTCCCCTTAAGGAGCTCATAAGGATTGTCATGTAAACCCTGCAGGTGGATTACATCCGACATGACAAATAAAGTTGAGTGGTACTACTTAAGGATAAAAGATGTTGATCAATATAGTTGTCAGTAACTTAATTTGATCGACGGACATTCGATATCTTAACATGGGGAGCTGAACGAGCATATAATAAAAGGAGCCCATAAATATAATTTGGGATTAGGAAGGTAGTACAACAATAGCTCCTTAGTGGACCGAGCTATTGTTAATGGGCCTGGGTTGTGTGTTCGGGCTGAACACGGGATACCCAGATTCGTTAGGAGACCTAACCCTAATTTCTCCTCATGGTCCCTGCCGTAGCCTTATATATATCCTCTATTCTCTGGCCGTCATTCACAATCTGAAATATAAGATTTTTTTTCTCAAAACTCGTGATTCATGTAAGGAGAGAAAGAGAGATCAGCCAAGGAGAAGAAAGGTTGGGAGATCGTCGCCCACACGATGTCCAACCCGAGGAAGGAATACGTGCAGAAGATCTTGGGGTCGCTGTCGTCTTCTTCTCACCGCAGGTATAATTTGTGAACCCTAGATTCCGCTATATAGGGTTAGATCACATTTTTAATCTGTTTATATTTAACGATCGATACGCACACCAATCCGTAGTCCTGGGAATCATCTCAGTTCCATCAGTTCTTTTGCCCCCCATAGGGCTTTAAATAAGGGGATGGACTTTTCACCCGATTTCGAGAGAAAATGTCCAATAGCCGCAAGTCGACCCGTAAGCCTTTGAACCTCTTTGATGTTTGCGGGAGGGGTCATATCGAGAATGGCTTAAATCTTTTCTGGATTTGCTTCTATCTGCCTTTGGCTTACCATGAAGCCGTGGAATTTCCCTGAGGTCACACTGAAGGCACACTTAGAGGGGTTCAGCCTCATATTGTTCTTGCTCAGGACGCCGAAGGCTTCCTCAAGATCCTTCATGCGATCTTCTCGTCTGAGGCTTTTGCCGTGCATGTCGTCTACATATACTTCCATATTCCGACCGAGCTGCTCTTTGAAGACCCAATTCACCAGCCTTTAATAAGTGGCTCCCGCGTTCTTCAGTCCTAATGACAACTCTGTAGCAGCAGAGTTCCTAATCTGTGATGAAAGAAGTTTTCAAGGGAACATTCAGATTTGATTGTACCCTATGAAGCTTAGGAGTTCGTGCTTGGAAGTTGCATCAATTAGAGTGTCGATGTTTGGAAGAAGGAAATGGTCCTTTGAGCATGCCTTACTGAGGTCCATGTAATCAAAACAGATCCTCCACTTACCGCCTGCCTTCTTCACCATTACGACATTTGCCAATCACTCCGGGTAGTTGGCTTCCTGGATGAAGTGGGCGGTGAGAATTTTTTTGACCTCCTTCATAGCATTCTGTCTCTCAGGTGCAAAATTTCGGCACTTCTGCTGCACCGATTTTAAGTCTGGCTTGGTGCTCAGTTTGTGCATAATGAGCTCTTTTGACATGCACGACATGTCTGAGGCCGTCCATGCAAATAGATCCTGGTTCCGTCTGTTGTAATCGATAATTCCTCCTCTGAGCTTTAGAGGCAAAACCTATTATCTGGAACATCTTAGTCTCGTCTTCCTCGGAAAAGGGGATCTCTTTCAGTTCATCAATTGGTTCGGAGCCAATTGAACTTTTGTCGCTCAGGAGTTCGACCGCGTCGAATGGGAGGTCCGAGTCTGTCATTGTATCAATAACATGCTTGGGCTACCCCCCTGATTGCCTTTAACGATTCCGACCCTGGTCCCCGTGGGGAACTTCATTTTCATGTGAGATGCTAAGAGCACGACCGGGAGTGATGCGAGGCCAGGTCGTCCAAATTGGCGTTATAGGCAGCTTTGACATTGACCACCATGAAGCCCATTAGCTCGGTGCGTGTGGTAGGATATTTTCCCGATACCACATCTAGGGTGATGATTCCTTTCATTTGAACTGAACCCCCAGAGAAACCATAAGGAGTGTAGCCTGTCAGCTCTGGCATTTCTTAGAAGAGCTTCAGTCTCTCGAAAGCGCCAAGAAATAAGATGTTGACTGAGCTACCATTGTCCACTAGGATGTGGGAAGCCTCGTGGTTAGCCAAGCTGATGCTGATTTCCAATGCATCACTGTCGGGAGTGCAGACGCCCTTAAGATTTTTGTCTGAGAATGAGATAGGCAATCCCCACCTTTGGGGAGGGCGGCAGTTGTGAACCGACTTCACCTCTCGGACAAACGCTTTGCAATAGGAATTGGAATCTACCTATGGGTCCTCCATGTATGGAGTGGAGGATGACCATCCTTTCGGACTCCTGAAGCTTGGAGTTCGTCTCCGAACGTTTAATAGGCCCTCCCGTCTCTCTGGTCCTTCCGAGTTCATTTTGACAAGTAGTCCATACGGATGTGGGCTTCTATCTCATCCTTCAGGGACCGACAGTTATTGGTTTCATGACCGTGGTCTTGGTGGAATCTGCACTAGAACCTTTTATCCCTCTTCTTGTTACTGGTGTTCATCTGAGGGGGGTGTCAGATCAACCCATTTTCCTCCGTTTCCATGAGGATGGCGGAGACACTTGCATTGAGCAGAGTGAATTTTTCGAATCGAGATGCCGGTGGAGGAAGCCTCTGTCTAGAGGCATCCTTTTGAGACTTCTTGGGCACCTCGGTGCTATCCATATTCCTCTTCTCTTTGGGAGGGGATTCTTTGCGGCCCCGAGATTCATCAGGGCATCTTCGACTCGAATGTACTTCTCGCTTTAGATGAGGAGATCTGAGGGGGGCTTAGCCGAAGATTTTTTCAAAAGGTCGTGCCGGATGTCGTGCCTAAAGGCAGCTGCCGCCACTCTAGCATCAAGAGGGGATGGACCTAGCCTCTGCGGTGAACCTCTGGACAAAATCCCCGAGTAACTCTCCGCCCTTCCGCTTCAAATCTAGCATGGAAGCACTCGTATTTTCAGCATTATGGCTAGTCATGAAATGGGTAAGAAAACCTTCCCCGAGATGGTCAAAGGAGTAAATGGAGTCGGGGACGAGTCAGGAGTATCACTTTCTTGCAAACGTTTCAACAGGGTGGGGAAGGTTCTGCAAAGAATGGCATTGTAGGCACTGTGAATCATCATGAGAGTTTTGAAACTCTCAATGTGATCAGCTGGGTCAAACTCCCAGTTGTATGTTTCGAACGCTAGGGGCTTAAAACTCCTCGGGATGGGGGATTCAAGAATGGAAGAGGAGAAGGGGGTCGGACGGGACGGTTGCCTTTGTTTGACTGCTTCCCGTCTTTCCTTATTTGAACTGCAGTTCCTCCATTTCTTAGAGTTGCTTCATCACCAAGTTTTCGTGACCCTTGGATCGGGTGGACCCGAAGGACTCCTCATTGTCAGTCAGACCGATGCATGTCTTTTCGAGGTGAGTCATTTCTAGCGCCCCTTCATCGAGCTTGCAAGGCCAGGTTCTAGAATTCTTGGAACTCGGTTCTGATTATGTGGCTTCCCTCTTCTTGGTGGCCTTTAGGGACTTGTCGATCCCTGGGAGAGAGGCTTCGCTTTCCTTCCTACTCGTGGGGGGAGTGACTATAGCGACTCGATTGATAGTTAGAGCGAGTTTCCCTTTTTCTAGAGCGGTTAAACTCTATGCGGTGGTAGAGGTCCTCCTCATTCTTCTGGTTATTAATGAGGTTTCGGAGGTCCGACCATGCGGGGCACTCGACCCTTCGCCAAACCGAACAAGAGGCACTGGGGACTGGACCCTGTCGATGTTTCGCGTGCAGCAGTTGTGACCCTTTAGTGGTCGTTCTGCTGCGGGAAAGGCAAACTGGAGGAGGTGGGGGGATTCTCCTGACGCCCTATGGTAGTCGTCTTTCTGGTTTTGGGTACCATGGTAGGAAGATTCTCCCATATATGATGCCAATCTAATGCTTTTTTGAGGTGTGGGAGCAACAGATAATGAGTTCTTGCATTTACGTGGAAAGCTCATATCACAGCCGTCGATCTAGTATGGATATGGGCTAGTATTTGATTGGATTTTTGGATCTGGTGGTGGTTTCGCTAGTTGTTAGCCTTCTAAAACATGCAAAGAGCCTGAAACACGGTAGTTTTTTGGCGACAGACCCTCCGACGATCAAGTTAGTAACTAGAAATGTGAACTAGGCTTTAGTGGGCAAAATCTTGATTACCTGGTAACTGAGGAGGTGGGTATTTACCACTATTCTAAAAATCGGTCTAGGCGGCCGCCTAGTCACTAGGTAGGCCCTAGGTAGTCCCTAGGGGTTTAAAAAAATTGGTTTGGCATATCGAGCGGGTCCAGGCAGGGTCTAGGCGAGTCTAGACTGTCTAGGCGGATCTGGGCAGCCTAAGCGGACTCAAATCATAAAATAGAGCTTAACCTGATCCGACCTGACACGAACTCATTTAAAAATAATTTCTGGGTCTAGAAGGAGTTAGAGAGACTTGGTTCATATTAGTAATAGTAGTAGTAATAGTTCTTACTTAGGTGGTGTCTTTTGCGTGTAGTAATAGGTGTGGTTTGGTTATTTGTTTTCATCTTGAGGGTTTATCGTTATAGTTCCAATATCAACTTATCAATGAAATGGGATGACAACGGTCTTCCTATATTCCAAAATATATATACTTATAAGCTACTACATATTTAGACAATCATAAGATTAGGAAGAGATAACTTGTGTTATTTTTTTCTTGAAATAGTTTTCATAGAAGGAGAACACACAGCCCAACAAATTTTCAGTTGAAGTTCACTGAAAACCACTAGTACAATACTGTTTGCCTCCAAGATATCAATTCTACCGATGCTTTTGATTATGAAAAGATGAGTCAATCCAGATTTTGAAATAGACAGACTAGAACTAGTATAATAGTTTATTTTTCGATACATCTAATTAAGACATTAAAAATTCTGATCATTATCCCAATAAATAATCGCTCTACCCAAATATATTACCAAGACCAACACCTTGATGCAATTATGTCTTTTAGACTATCTAAATCTCATCTTGCAATAGTAAGAGCAAGGAGAAAAATCAATAGCAAGAATAGGGAGCAATAAAAAGCAAGATAATGCATTGTTGAACAACAAAACAAAATCAAAAGATAAATTGGGGGCAAAAATATAATATAATATAATATAATATAAAATTAAAAAAATGCCTAGCGCCTAGCCATCTAGGCCCTGCTTACAAGGTCTAGGGTCTTGCTTCTAGGAGTCTTGAGATTCGTGAAACACTGTGAGATCATAGTCTTGCTTCTAGGAGTCTCGAGATTCGTGAGAGGATCAAACGGTTTAGATTGACTGACCCATATCACTTTTGAGTTAATCATGGATTCAAATAACTAATGAAAGTATTTGGAAGGACAACTTTTGGTCCTCCACACACTTGTTATAAACAAATTTTTGAGAGCCAGAGCTTGGTAATCTACATTCGAAATCTCTACTATTGCAACCAAAAAGTTCGAGTTGTGTAATTTGTTGACAAGTAACCCACTTTAACCATTCTCGAGGTCACATTTTCAATTTATATCCCATCTACATCCTATCCACATTTAACCAATCACTTGATTAAATCTCAACCACAATTTTACAACTTACAGTTCTATATTAGCCATAACATTAGTTTTAAAGATTTAAAAAACTGTGTATAATCCCTTACGTATTAACTAACTACACATTTTCAATAGGAGCAACAAAAACAACAGCAGCAAGTACTAAAACTACTACCAGGCCTGCAGCAGTTGAGACATGAACAGGAGAACATGCAACCACTGGAGGCCCAGTTCCTAGACGAGAATTTGGTAAAGCAGTGGAAGCTGTTGCGTTGTATGAGTTTATCATCGGTGGTTGAGGGGACTATTTTCCAACTGTTGTCTTGCCTACAGAGAAAGGAGGTTCAACTCTAATGCTTGTTCTCTCAATCACAACTAATATATTAACAACCTCAGTTTGTATTCAATTTGTCATTGTGCTTATGAATATTTTTTATTTGCAGGATTAGCAAGGACGATGTTAGAAAATCGTTGTACACGTTACGTTGTAGAGTTGGTGCCTGTTCTCCCAGATATGATTACCGACTGGGTGCAGCATTTGGTAAGATGTGTATTATTGTTTGGATTCTAAGGACTTAGGAGAATTTTACTTGGGGGTTTGGAAATATTTTACTGTTATGATACAAGACCATCAGAAGAGAGTTGTAGTAGTAGGGAGTTGTAGTATTAGGGGCTTAAAATGTATCCAGTTTTGGTTTTTGCATGTAACTTTAAAATTTGCTTGAAGGGTTGAAAAACTTCTTTAACTAATGAGTCCATACAAGGTCAACATGTTTCACTGCATCTTCAAGATTCCATTGCTACTTGCATCTTTTGTTTTGTTTGTAGTTATGTTTATATTTTCCTAGTTATAAAATTTTCTTTTCATTTTGAAAACATTGACCATTACAAGATGGAGGGGATGATCAGGTCAGGTCAGATAAATGCAGAGTATGTTCAATCGTCTTGTTAAAATTTTCTGTTTGATTTTTTTCGAATATACTAGTGATAATATTATTCATTTGATGATGTAGGCTAAAGAGGGTGCGGGTCTTTATTATGAAGATTGGAGAAGTAGATATTACTTGTATTGAATACTAGTATGAAATTCTTTGTAATACTGATATTTGGGACTCTAAAGAATGGTTATGAATTTTGTAATACTGATATTCTGAAGATTGGAGAAGTTGAATACTGATTATTAGTAGGAATTTTTTTTGTGAAGTGGATGCTTCCAGTGACATTGTAATTTGGAGTTCAAAATTAATACAAACCTGAAATTTGGGGTCTAGTTCATATTGGGTTATTGGGTCTGATTTCGTTGCTACCCTTACTTGCATCTTGTATTTTATTTATTACTAGTAATTTATGTGTGATGCTCGTCTTAATAAATATATTTTTTAAAGTAAAAATTTTGACGTATTCTAGTATCGAACTTGAGATCTTCCTTTATTCATCACATACCTTTTATAAATTACTCTAATGGCATCAACTTTTATCTTATAAGGGGCACTTTTGTAAATAATTATATCGTAAATAAATTTGAACTTCGAGAGTATTATGGTAATTAACAACAATTGAGTAAATGAATGGTTAGTATAACTCACTTACAAATGAAGAGTTGAAATTAGATGATTGGTTGTCTACAAATGGCAACTCCAACTCTCCCATTATAATATTAGAGATTAGAGATTAGTACTTGTGAAATTTTATTTTTTGTTTAGTCCGTCCAATATTCTCTTAATTCAAATGAATATGATATAAAAAAGAGGGTTGATCAGGCATCTGTAGTCGTTTTGAATCAATTTTGGGTATTTAGCATATAGGAATATAAATTTTGAGTTTCAGCTGCAGGCGTTTAAACCCAAAATTTGGGTTTTTATTTAAAAAATCGAAGGACGATAGATGATTTCTCATCCCCAAAAAAAAATTATCGTTTTAAAAATGAGTTGGACGATGAATCATTTTCCGTCTGAGGATTAAAAAAACCCACGAACAGGAAATGATTTCCCGTCCAATAATTTTTCCCCTAATTTAATCCCAATTAACTATTAATTTAATCATAATTAAATCCTAAATCATAATTAAATTTTAATCATAACCTAATATATACCCATAATAATTTGTATAGGCTAACGTCTATAAAAAATATTCAAAATGGGAGTGGGACGGGAGATCCATTTTTTTTAATGATTTTTTTAATCGACGGACAGGAATTGATTTCCCGTCTGATCATTTAAAAAAAAGAATTTTCAAGGAAATGACCCGTCTCATATTATTAAAATAAAAAAAAAATAACGGGACGGAAGATGATCTTTCGTCGTGTTGAACGAACGAAAGATCATCTTTCATCGGCTATTTTTTTTCTTCCAAAAAGCCATTGCAGCTGCCTAATATAGCAGATCACGGTTCACTCGATACCCAAATTTTGGGTATATAGCGAACGACTGCAGCATTCCTTTTCCATTTTTTTCCAAAAAATGAATATATAGCCAATGATTACAGATGCTCTAGAGGCTAGAATAAGGCAGGGTAGGTTCATTCGTGAAGTCGGATATGAGGGTGTCACAAATTTACAAGACAAAATATCGATGCTATGAAGAGCCACTTGTTTTTCATAAGCCTAAAGCCAATCGCAGATCTTTCCTAATTCATTCTGGTAATTTGCTTGTGCCCATGTATGCGGTTCTCTTCTTAAGCTCATAGAATTTACAATTACCTTCAGTGGCACAAACATTTTTTTGATATGAATGACACTTCCGTACGTTGCACGCCTTAATAAATAAATCTATTTCTATCTATTTTAAAAATAAGAAAAAAATGTTTTTTTTTCTGTTAGGAGGCAATCCTAATCGATCATATATTGTATTGATCTAGATGATTAAAGTTAAGATTAAATAACTTAATGAGAACATGTATTACACGTGCAATAGGTCTTTTATTGCTTTCTTCTTATATTCGACGACGATTTCTACCCTTCTTCATCTTCTGATCCCGATCTCGACGATGACGAGCAAAACAGATAGTTCGAGCGTTCAATCGTTTCGGTATTTTAAATATTTTTTATTTTATTTTATTTTAATAATGTAGTCTAACTTTCGAAAACCCTATGTTTCCTAAATTTGGTGAATTTTGCAGGTGATTACCAAACAATTAATTTTGACGGCGCATGTGTAATTACTTCATCTAACTCTTAAAAGTTTTTTTTTTTTTTTTTTTGATTTAATTGATTTTCATTTGTTGGATTTTTGATTTGACTAATGAGAATGCCCTCAAAATGAAGTGGATTGACAGCTTTGTCTAAAAAAGATATTGTTGGAAGCTTCAAATTGAATATCAGCATTTAGGGAACCTTGTCCTTCTCCGAGGCCTATGCCAGAAGGTACTTCTATTGATAACTAGTACTATACACGTGCACACGTGCACGTGCAAAAAATTAAAGAGATGATGAGAAAGGACAAAAAGAAAATAATTTCCAAACTGATCCACTTCCGAAAATATTGACCAAACCGGTCCGCTTTCGAAAATATTTATCAAAGTTAGTCCATAACCCAAAAGAGAATAATCTCCAAACTGATCCGCTTTCGAAAATATTTACCATACTGGTCCACTTTCGAAAATATTTACCAAAATGAGTCATTTTGTCAACACGTGCAGCGCACGTGTTGGCTTCAAAATGACAGTCGGTGACCACTAAGCCCTTCTCCCATTATAATAGTAGAGATTATTATTATTATTATTATTATTATTATTATTATTATTATTTTGTATTAATAGCTTTTTTGGTGACCCTTTAATGATAACATTCTCTCAACTTTCAGGTTGGGTTGGAGTTAGTGCCTAAAGATTATGATATGGATAGTCCAAACCCTTTTAACAAGTTTAATATTAGCATTGTCCTTGTGTGTAAAGTATGTACTACAAATTTCATTCTTCAATATTGAAAATTTAATTATGAAGAACAATGAATAAAATAAGACCACCTTACAAAATTTTTCTCTGCAGCGTGTGATCTAGGTCGGAACCTATTGGAGTCATCAAAAACTACACTTGACAAAGGAAATTGGAGGATGTTGTTACCTTTGGTACAAAGGTATTAAAGAATGATGATATTGCAATGCAGAAATTATTATTCTGTTCTGATCTCAACTATTTATATGATGCAAATCTTCTAGTACCTATCGTTCTGATTGTGTAGGCACAGTAAAAATGATTGATGTTTGTGCACTTTACCATCGGATGACTGCTAACTCATACAGTCTTCTTGCAGTTGTTCTTTATCATACAAGAGACTTTAATCATGTACAAGAAATTAGAGATTTTAACTAGCCAAAGTTTTTTTCTTTTTTCTTTTTCTTTTTCGTTTTCGTTTCTTTTCCTGATCCAATTATGCACAACTTCATGTTTTTAGTTTTCTTTTTTACTTGCTATGCATGAAATGTAGAACTTCATTTCTCAATACAACTTTGTAATGTGCACGTGAGTATTCATATGTGTACACAAGAACAATCTGTACAAAAGAACAATCTTTAAATGAACATTTTAAACTTTAGAATTTATAGAAAATTATTGGATAAGACCTGAGTTATTCTTTTGCAATGTTCGACAGGCTACCATATATCTACAGAAGGCTCTAGATATCAATGAAAGGGAGCTTGGTCTTGACCATCCGTAAACAATAAAAAGTTATGGTGATCTTTCTGTCTTCTACTACCGGCTTCAACCAGTGAATTGGCTTTGAAGTAAGTTTGAATGTTCTCGTTTATTTGTTCTTATTGTCAAGTGCAGTATCATTAAATGTAATATGATTCTTTGCCAAAACAAAAAATATCTTTTTGTTTGATACCTTTCTTTATCCTTTCCATTTTCTCTCCCTTAATCTTCCTTCCACCGGATTACGTCTCATAATCTTTACTATATATATATATATATATATATATAGGGAAAGGCTCCGTTGCACACTGGGCTAGTGTTCACGCCCGTGAACACTCGCCGTGGGCCGTCCGATCTAAGATCTCATCTTGATCAAGATCCAGCGGTTGAGAAGCTTTCCGCTACTCTGCCTATTATGGGGGGGGGGTATAATCGTAATTTCAACCCCCCCCCCCCCCACTGTCTATCTCTCTCCCTCTCTCCCTCTCTCTCCCGCTCTCTCCCGCTCATCTCTTCATCGAGACGAAAACCCTAGCCCCCTTTACGACCCATCTGTCTCACTCTCTCCCTCTCTCTCCCGCTCTCTCCCGCTCATCTCTTCATCGAGCCAAAAACCCTAGCCCCCTTTACGACCCATCTGTCTCACTCTCTCCCTCTCTCTCCCGCTCTCTCCCGCTCATCTCTTCATCGAGACGAAAACCCTAGCCCCCTTTACGACCCATACTCCGATCGCTCAACCCTCTCTCTCCCGCTCATCTCTTCATCGATCGGAAAACCCTACCCCACTTTCGCACCCATACTCCGATCGCCTTTCCAAAACACTCCCGCTCATCTCTTCATCGATCGAAAAACCCTAGGCCCCTTTCTCACACATACTCCGATCGCCCCCCAGTCCCTTCCGCTCCAACTCCAGCCCCCTTTCTCACCCATAGATCGGAAAATACCCTCTATCTCCCCCTCATCTCAAACCCTAGCTGCGAAACCCTAAAGAAAAAACCCTAGCCCCCTTTTCCCCGATAGCTCAGCTGCTCTCCCCCGTCGCGTGACGATCCCGTTCTTGAGGCTCATTTCATATTGGAATCGAAGGCACCCAATCTTTAGTGAAGGTATTATTTTTTAATTTTTTTGTTTTTCATAATTTTTTTTTTGGTGATTTTTTTTGTGAGAATAGCTCGAAGATACAAAGAAATTAGTAAACTTTCTCTGTATCTTTATTTCAATTTTATTTCTTCGCCGTGTTTGAGAAATCAAAAAATAATTGTAAAACATTTTAAGATAGTCATAAATCAATCAATTGAAAAATGAGAGGCTCAATCAACTACCATTAAGAACACGTTTCATACAGGTGGAAATGAATAACAATGTAATCTTTGCTAATGGCGAAGTTAGAATTAATTGAGGATTTTGTGGACCTACCCACCAAAGTTTCCAACTCAAATTTGTGTTCTCTGATCTTCTTAATTTTTAACTAATTAATTGACTAAGAAGAGCATTGCTTTGGCATAATAATAGTCTACCATTTTGGATTACTATAAGAAATGATTGATTATCCTGAAGTTAATGAGATACTGCCACTGAATGTGACAAAACTTGGTTTAGTCTGATCATGAGATTGCGAGATAGATTAGAGAAACTAATTTGCAGCTTTTTTAGATTATGGTAAAAAAAATCTTGACGCAGGTGATGTTTTATTGGATAGCTATTTGATTATATACTGTGATAGATATTTGATTTGTAAATAAGATATTAATTTGTATTCCTCCTAAACAATAACTATCAAGTGTAGCCTTAATTAAGATTTTTCTTCACTCTTGTATTCCATAACTGATTATTATTTTTTCATCAAAATATTGTATTTCATAATGAGTTAATTTTGCTTCATATTTTCGATGGCAGGAGTGCATTCAATGAAGAGTAGGTGAATTCCTCTACTGAAGATAGTACCGAGTACGGTGACGAGATTATATGAACTGAGGGAAGTATTTGTTTCATGAAATTTGCTAAATATGATGCCTTACTGTATTTTATTTTGGGGATGAATTGATAGGCAATGATGAGTGCATGGAACATCAGGTTTAATTTATTGTTTCCCCCACTACCAAGTCAAATATGTTCTTTCCTTCTATGTTTTTAGGTAGTTACTGGGCTGATGTACACACTTGATTTGGTCATGGCATATACTTGATTTTGGCTTGATTTTGGCTGATACTTGACTTTTTTTTGGAGTGCCAGATACTTTGTATGCTTTGTATAGTCACTTCTATTGACTTGATCATTGCATATGCTTGATTTTGGCTGATACAATTGATTTTTTCTGATACAATAAAGGGATGGCCCACAGCAGAGCAGCGTAATGAGATACTTTGTATGTTTTGTAGCCTCTCTCATATATAGGGAAAGGCTCCGTTGCACAGCGGGCTAGTGTGCAAGCCCGTGCGCACTCGCTGTGGGCCGTCCGATTCGAATTGGAGATCAAGATCAAAATCCAGCGGTTGAGAAACATTCCGCTGCTCTGCCTAATATGGGGGGGGTATAAATTAGATATGGGAGATCAAGATCAAAACTGGTTTAGTCTGATCATGAGATTGGGAGATAGATTAGAGAAACTAATTTGCAGCTTTTTTAGATTATGGTAAAAATAATCTTCAAGCTGTTGGTTTTTTGAGGATGACAGTTGGGATTTGTTTACAATTGAGCTGTGTTATTATTTCAGAGCTCTGTTTAAATTGTGAACTTTGGAAAAAATATGTGAGCTATGATTATACTGTATTGGTGATTTTTCAAGGAATGCATATATTTGATTTTGGAATAGGTGGGGGTTTGTGATGGTTGCACCAATTTGGGCGTGGCAATCTACTGCAGCCATAGTGCTAGACCAATACACGTATGCTTGATACATTTATGCTCCCCCAGTCAAAATGCTTTTAAAGATCATTTCAGAGTCTTATCTTGTGAATTCATGTGATTTCTGAGCCTACTTTAGTTCATGTCATGAACATAATCATCCTCTCTGTTATCTTTGCTTCATGTTATCTAATAAATCTGATGTAAATTCATCTAACTTTATGTATTTTTTTCCAGTGAGCTCTGTACAAACTTATATGAAGAGATGCAACAGGAGAATGTTCGTTACATGAAAGTGTGAGAACCTCTTGTTAGATGCAGACATGCAGCAAACGGCACCTGATAATGGCATATACTTGATTTTGGCTCATAGTTGATTTTTCCTTTGGGAGTGCAAGATACTTTGTATGCTTTGTATATTCACTTCAATTGACCTGATCATGGCATATATTTGATTTTGGCTGATAGCATTTTTTTTCCTTTGGGAGTGCAAGATACTTTGTATGCTTTGTATATTCACTTCAATTGACTTGATCATGGCTTGTATTTGATTTTGGCTGATCACTTCAATTGACTAATGCCAGCAGAGTTGCTTGAACCTCCCCTTCATTAAGTTTTTTTAATCGTGTTTGGACATTTCCCCTGAAGTTAACCACCTGCAAGAATATATGCATAAAATTCATGTAAAAGGGAGTGGTTATTGCATAAAACTGTATGGCAAATGTAAGTAAAATCAATGGAAACTCCTCTCGCTGTGGAAGTAAGAAGCGAGAACCTAATTTGTAAATTGAATATTATAGCATTTAAAGGAAATACTCAACTACGACTTCAACAAAATAATAATAGACATACTGAAAAGAAATGAAGATGAAGAACATTATGAGAAACAACTTTACTATGAGAAACAACATACAAATTAATGAATCTATATATGTGATCATAGAGACATAGCTGACCAGTTACAATCTCATTGGGTGTTAAGGAACTGTTGTAATACCTATTGTAGTATGGAAGATCAAGAAGGATGAGATGTAACTGAATTGGTAGAGTACATTCATGCCCAAGTTATAAGATTAAGTAATTTGGTAACATTTCTATCTTCAAACAGTACTAAATACAAAATCATAAAGACTACATGATAGAATAATAAATATAATCTCAAGTCAAAAAAGCTATAGATCTGATCATAGAAACACAGCTGATTACAATCTCTGTCTCTTTTAAGTATGGAAGCTTCAGAAGGATGATATGAATTTGAATGAATAGTGCAAATTCATGCCCAAGCTATAGGTTAAGTTTTTTGCTAACAGTTCTATCTTCAAAGAGCACTATATGATGCTGAGGTGGAAAAATAAAATTTAACACCTGTTAGGTAGAAAATCTGGGTAGACCAAGAAAGCATACGCTTACTGTCTTTTTTTTAACTTGTTTATTCTAAAATCACAAATGATCAATTGATCACAGAGAACACTACTTTAAGACCTAAAAAAATTTAAACAATATAACAGACTGACGCTCACTAATGGAGAGTATTTAAGTACAACATGCACGCTGTTTATAAAAGAGGAAAATAAACACACACACATCGACATATTTCAAAGATCTGTACATAGCTTCATCCCTGCACCATGGTCTTGGAAGCTGAATCCTCTTCATCTCCATCACTGTAAGGATTGAACTCCCCAATGTCATAGTCATCGTTCTCAGCAGAGCTGCTGGTTGCGATCCCTTTAGAATTGGAGAACCTGTTCTTCTTCTGATGAGCCTTTCTCTCATTTACCCCATTGCTCTCTAGGGGTTGCCTGACCTTCACTCCCCTTATCATCTGAAGTATTGAAGAAATGAAAATCAAAATTGATCATGTTGAAATCAAAATTGATCATGTCTTCAGTGACTGCAAAGAAAGATGAATGCAAATGTTAGGTTTCAGGAAAAAGGCAAATGGATGGCACTGTATAGAACAAAAACTCACTCTGTTCAGGAGTTTCATATTTCTTAATGACACCCTTTGAATCATACAGGTAGCATGGTTCTATTGGCTCCATAGGTTCATCATTTAGCATCCTTTTCAAATTTGCAACAATATCTCTAGGGTTGTAATTAGGAACGAGTTATAGATGACAAGCAGGTGTAGATGTACCTTCCATTCGAACAATCCTTACCACCCTGAAATTGGAAGCAAAAAAATATAAAATAAAGATGTCACTAAATTAATCTGAGAACATGTACAATTTATAAAAGTTTATCTGAGAACTTTAAAAACATATGAAATATTCTGAAGTAAAAAAAATCTAAACTGATTTAATAGTTAAAATCACCTACAGTATTTCTCTAGGAGAGATCTTATGTACTTGTCTATTAGATATGTGTATCATAAAAATATAAAATGTTCTCTCTTTATTATTTTTGTTTCTGTCAACATGTTAATGAATCATATGTTAAATTACCTATACTTAAACTCTTTACCATGCAAACAAACATGTGATAAAGAGATTATGCAAAGAATACTGATAATGTTGACAATCAATCAAGGAGAACAATTATAAAGATTTATAAAGATTTATTAGATACCATAGAGTAATAGCCCCACCACTACGCCCTTCGGGCGCAATCAAATTGAAGCCTTCAAGTGACTTGATCATAGCATCACGCATGAACTCATACCCTTGATCGCAAGAGAGTCCAATCTCAACTTGTTGCTTGGACAAGTTATTTAACTCACAATAGCGAGAAGCAAAATTCTCGCTATTATTGCCATCGGGTTGACCGAAATTAATGGGGGTGTAGGATCTTCTAATAACTTCACGGTTCCATCTTCTCATCATATATTGTTTGGGAAGTTCATTACAATTTGAATATTTAAGGAATGCCAAGAGATGCCTACAAGGAAGGCCAACAAATTCAAACATACAACATGAACAACACCCATATGTAGTCTCTTTGGAGTAAGTAATGGTGGTCTCTTTTTCCGACCTACCAATGAATGTCACTGTGTAGGAAGTATTGCCAGTATTCACGTCATCTTCCAATAAATTCACATTAAACAGTAGGCTTTCCTTGAGTTCTTTTTGAAACTTTAAAAACATTGATAAAGTATAGACTTGAGCCATTTGTTCCTCCATATACCACCCGGTCTTCAATTTGGGTTTCCTATCTAGTGTACGGTGGTTCTCTTTAACCTCTTCTTCTCTTTGCCTACAAATAACTCTTTCAAAAATCAAGGCAAATTCATGAAGTGAATACTTCTTTTGGGTGTGTTTCTTTAAAAAGGAATTCATTCCCTCGCTTCTTTGACTACTAGACATACCCGCCCAAAATTGAGACCTATGGTATATGGGGGCCCATTTTTCACGAATCTGAAAAATATCACTCAACCATTTGTTGTTTTGAGCCCCAAATTCGACAACCAAAGCCTTCCATTGTTCTTCAAAAGAGATACAGTCATAAGAATTCCAAACATTAGCTTTAAAAGCTTCCATGAACTTGGGATTTTGTACCAATTGAGGCACCTCGGAAGGGATTTTATCTAAAATATGCCATATGCAATATCTATGGCGAATATGAGGAAAAACTTGTTGAATTGCAGCACCAATACCCCGGTCTTGATCCGTTACAATGCCAACGGGAGCTTTTTTCATGACTCCTAACCAAGTTTGGAATAACCACACAAAAGATGCAGCAGTCTCATTCGGGATGAACCCACAACCAAGAAAAATAGACTGCCAATGATGGTTGATCCCAACAAATGGAACAAATAACATACCATAACGGTTTGTACTATGTGTAACATCAAAAGAAACTACATCACCAAAAACCTCATAGTTCAAACGAGCAATCCCATCAACCCAAAAACAATGAGACAGTCTACCGGACTCATCTTGCTCGAATGCATAAAAGAAAGAAGGATCTTTTTCCTTTTGCCATTTAAAAAAGTCTACCAACATCTGACCGTCGTGACCTTTTAATGACTCCCTCAAATCTCTTTCATGATTCCTAACATCTTTTAGAGTAAATCCAACCTTATCGTACCCCCCACTTGAACCTTCAAAATAAAGCATTTGTTTGCATGTGGGAATATTTGCACCCGTAAGTTGCCCCATTATCATTTTATCTGAACTTGACACAGCGCGATTACGCGGCAACAAATGCCTGCGACCGGGTGTGGTGAATGCATGATTGTGCACCTCATGGAAAGAATAAACAGACCATGAATTTGTTTCTTTGTTTAATCTAACCCTAACCAATGCATTGCAAGATGTCCTGGACGTAGTACCAATTCTAATTTCATTAGTCTTGCTTTTCGTCATCCCCGCTTTATTACATAAAAAAGTTTTTTCCACTACCTGACCATCCTTCAATTTATTACCTCCTTTACGCATTTGAAAACCCGAACATTTTGCATAGCTATCATAAAATTTTTCTGCTAGCTCAAGGGTATCAAAAATCATACCAATCTTAGGGATTAGATGTTCTTCAACTGTGGGGGTAAATTCACCTTCTTCAACATGTAAAAATTTGTCACCCAATTGTGAGCAACCTTCACCTAAGTCCATACCTGTACCAAAATTGAAATGTTATTCAATCTCATTAGCAAACTATTTCAACAGTAGCAATTAACTCAAAAAAAATTACATTAGCAAATTCGACGGTAGCAACAAGATCAAAAGTAGCAAGATCGGGGGTATAATATGTGCAAAAAAAATTGGTGCCGATTGGAGCTATTCTAAAAAAAAATTAACCATAAAAAAAAAAAACAGAAAAAAAATTTCAAAAAAAAAGGGTTACCTTCACTGCAAAAGGGGGAATCGAGTATGAAATGAGCCTCAAGAACGGGATCGTCACGCGACGGGGGAGAGCAGCTGAGCTATCGGGGAAAAGGGGGCTAGGGTTTTTTCTTTAGGGTTTCGCAGCTAGGGTTTGAGATGAGGGGGAGATAGAGGGTATTTTCCGATCTATGGGTGAGAAAGGGGGCTGGAGTTGGAGCGGAAGGGACTGGGGGGCGATCGGAGTATGTGTGAGAAAGGGGCCTAGGGTTTTTCGATCGATGAAGAGATGAGCGGGAGTGTTTTGGAAAGGCGATCGGAGTATGGGTGCGAATGTGGGGTAGGGTTTTTCGATCGATGAAGAGATGAGCGGGAGAGAGAGGGTTGAGCGATCGGAGTATGGGTCGTAAAGGGGGCTAGGGTTTTCGTCTCGATGAAGAGATGAGCGGGAGAGAGCGGGAGAAAGAGGGAGAGAGGGAGAGATATAGACAGTGGGGGGGGTTGAAATTACGATTATACCCCCCCCCCCATAATAGGCAGAGTAGCGGAAAGCTTCTCAACCGCTGGATCTTGATCAAGATGAGATCTTAGATCGGACGGCCCACGGCGAGTGTTCACGGGCGTGAACACTAGCCCAGTGTGCAACGGAGCCTTTCCCTATATATATATATATATATATATATATATATATATATATATATATATATATATATGATATTGAATCCTCTGTTTTGGAATTTCACAAGAAATCTAATATCAAAACTTATCTTTCTTTTTTCTTAGGAAAGGATTCAACCCTTGATATGGTTGAAAATAGAACTAAATCTGGACCGTTCAAATCGGGCACGAATCTCAAAGTTCTCCAGGAGAAAACAGTAATTCCTACCACAAACGGGCTGGATAGTTGGAGCCAGGTCTTCTCCAAGCCCAATAGCCCAATGACGAGTCTATCTTACTAGGTTAAAGTGACAACCCATTACGGAAAAACCCAGGACGTGTAAAGAGTAATTCAAATTCATGATTATCTTTAAGAGGTGGTTTAAACTGCCTCTCTTATCGTGAAACGATTCAAACTCTGTTTCTTATCCATAAACACCGGGAAGTAGAGATAAATCCCCTTCTCGAAACTAATCCCCAAGGCAACTATAAATACCTCCCTACCCCCACCATAAAGAAGGTAACAAATATTTTTTCACAAAAAGCTCTCTCATATTCTTCCTGATTACTGACTAGAGCGTCAAAGGGCCTGTCGCCGGGATCAATCCCGGTGTTTCAAGTGTTTTGCAGGTAAGGAGGCAGCGATCGCGATAGTCAACGTCAACAAAAGTCAAAAAGTCAGATTCTTGATTGTTCCATAAAAGAATCCACATTAACTGGTTACTCCCGCACAAAGAAAAGCTGTAGCAAGTTAGCGCCGTATGTGGGAACAGAAAGAAATCTGACTAAACCTTCACCAGAAACTCAAGTTTTTAACATGCCCCCTAAAGATAAAGGGAAGGCGGCGGCCTCAGGTCGACGAGCCAACCCTCCTCCTCCGTTGCATCTTCCAGAGGTGACCTACCAAGGAAAAGGGAAGGCGGCGGCCTCAGGCCGATGAGCCAACCCTCCTCAACCATCGCCTCCTCTAGAGGAACCCCCTCGGGACACTCAACCACAACAATCAGAACCTCTCCTTCAACTAGCCCCACCTCCGACTGGAACGACTGCTCCAGGGGGTTTTCACTGCAGTCGCTCCGAACCATCTACAAGGTCATTCGTCGGAAACAGGGGATCAGTGTACACCTCTACTCCTTCTGCACCCCCTCAATTACAACCCGACTTTCGTAAGATCATCATTGATCGCCAGCAAGAGTCTGACCTCTGGACCCATCTCAATAAGGCTCATGAAGAAGCCTCTCATCCAGGACATAGGGAGAACAGGAGAAGTCCCTCCCCCAGGGGTCGCGAGAAAAGTCCCTTCCCCAGGGGTCGCAGGAGAAGTCCCTTCCCCAAGGTTTGTAGGAGAAGTCCCTCTCCACGAATGCAAAGGAGATCCCCTTCTCTCAGGAGGTGAAGGGGTCACCACTCTCCAAGAGATCACAGAAGGACTCCTCCCCGGGAGAGGAGGCACCCAACTTCAATCAGCAGGACATCCCCCAGGGTAGGAATCAATGAAGAAATGCCAGCCACCACGGTAGAGCTTCGAGAACTCAAGAATGAAATCCTCCAAGCCCTCAGCATAGTTCCACCTCACCACCCTTCTCCCCTACGGCGCGAAGAGTCACGCGGATCTATCGGATCTTATCAGCGGAAGGATGTCGTCCTCCGGTGCCGTCGAAGGATGGAAGACATCTGGACTCATTCAAAAGGCATGAAACAAAATGAGAAGTGAGGTATTGTCCCGTCAGGCCTCCGTTCTCCCAAAAAACCATCAACGCTCAGTGCCCGCCAAGTTCAAGGTCCCGACGTTTGAGCTGTACAATGGAGAGACCGACCCAGTAGACCACATTGAAAGCTTTAAGACCCTCATGATGATCCACTAAGCATCCGACTCCCTCCTGTGCAAAACCTTCCCGACAACTTTGAAAGGCTCGGCACGAGAATGGTTCTCTCGCTTGTCCCTGGGCTTCCTTCGACCAACTTGAAGAACTTTTCCTTACGCACATTGTCACTAGCCACAAGTTGGAGAAAACCAGTGCATTCTTGTTAGATCCTAGGCAAAGGGAAGGGGAGTCCCTCAAGAGCTAGTCCAACGCTTCATAGCAGAATCCTAGTCAATATCCTCGCTCGACTCTGCGGTGGCGACGACCGCTTTCAGATATAATGTCAAACATGATAACCTTAAGGCTTCCCTCGTCAAAAGACCTCATTGGGACTTTTCTGACCTCCTTCAAAGGGTTGAGAAGTACATCCGAGTCAAAGAGGCGATCCGCCCTGGAGAAGAGAGGATGCCCCTCTCCGGGAGCAAACGAAAACAAAATGGTGCACCTTCCATAAGGACCATGGACACCTTACAGATGAGTGCCGAGCTCTGAAAGACAAGGTCAAAGTACTAATTTGACGAGGATACCTCTCCAAATTCGTCCAAATCAACGACACTGAACCTTCTCCTCCAAGGGGACCTAACAAACGGGCAGAAAAACCAACCGAATCCCAAGGATCGGGGCGTATGGAGATATTCCACACGATCCACGGAGGTCCTATGAGAGGAGCCCCTAGCTCATCTAGGAAATCCTTCGTTCGAGAAGTATACATCTTACACAACATTCCCCTTCCAAGAAGCTCAGGAGTTAGCATTACCTTCTCAGATCGGGACTTCGAAGGCGTCTGAACCCCTTACTGCGATGCACTCGTGATCAACATGTGCATGGAAAACCATGAAGTGCGTCGAGTCCTGGTTGATGATGGCAGTTCAGTCAACATCCTCTTATTGAATGTGTTTGAGGGCCTCAAACTCAAACGAGATCGCCTCAAGCCCGCTGGATATACTCTCCATGGATTCTCCGGGGCTCCCTTGATGATTGAGGAAATTGTAATCCTCGACGTGACTCTAGGGAAAGCCCCCACTACTCATACAGAGACATTAGACTTCATGGTGGTTGATATGAAGTCCGCCTATAACGCCATCTTCGGCCACCTGGGGATATTGGCCCTCCAAGCAGTCGCATCAGCATTCCATCTGAAAATGATGTTCCCTAAAACCGCAGGAGTAGGCGAAGCCAAAGGGAGTCAGAAGGCCACTCAGGCATGTTACAAAGCCACCATAGGGGGCTTAGTCTTACCCCTCAATTCATTTGAACTCCCTCTCGATCTGGGGCAAGCTACCTCCGAACCCATGGACGAACTAGCAGAAATCCCTTCCTCCATAGGAGATAAAGCCAATTATTTTCGTGTGAGCAAAGCACTCCCCTGCTAGTTGGAAGCGCAACTTGTCGCTTTCAGCAAGGATAATAAGGACTTGTTCGCTTGAATCGCCGAGGACATGCCTGGTATTGCCGAAGACCTGATTATGCATTACTTAAGTGTGAATCCGAAAATCAAGCCTGTTCAGTAGAAACGTCGCAAGTTTGCGCCCGATAGACAATAGGATGTCAGAGAAGAAGTTGAAAAGCTCCTAGCTGCCTAATTATCCAAAAGGTCAGTTACCCCAAGTGGCTAGCTAATGTGGTGTTGGTCAAGAAGGCTAATGGAAAGTGGAGAGTATGCATAGACTTCACCGACCTCAATAAAGCCTGCCCAAAAGATCCTTTCCCTCTTCCAAACATAGACGCCATTAGATGCCACCTTAGGCCACAAGTTTGTTAAGCTTTATGGACACCTTTTCGGGATATAATCAAATCCGAATATTCCCGCCACACATCACAAAGACTTCATTACCGATCAACGGCTGTATTGCTACCGAGTCATGCCTTTTTGGCTGAAGAATGCTGGGGCCATGTATCAATGCTTGGTGAACCAATTCTTCCGGGAACAGATTGGCCGAAACATGGAAGTGTGCGTGGATGATATGCTCGTAAAGAGCCTCAGGAAAGAAGACCATATCGTCGATCTCCAAGAAGCGTTCAATGTACTTTGAATGAATTATATGAGACTGAACCCCTCAAAATGTGCCTTTGGAGTAGCCTCAGGAAAATTCTTAGGATTTATGATGAGTCAGCAAGGAATCGAAGCCAATCCCAAGAAGATCAAAGCAATCCTCGACATGACCCCCCAGCTACTATAAAAGAGGTTTAGAAGCTTACAAGCTGCCTCGCCGCTATTGGGCATTTCCTATCCAGGTATGGGGACAAGTGCTTCCCCTTCTTTAAAGATCTCCGAGGAGCAAAATATTTCAAGTGCGGAGAAGCGCAGTAAGCAGCATTTGAAAGTCTCAAAGAGCACCTCACCCATCCTCCCATCTTAAGAAGGCTATACCCGGGGAGACCCTCTACCTCTACCTGGCTGCCTCCGAGTAGACCCTCAGTGCTGTATTAGTAAGGGAGGAATAGCGGGTACATAAGCTGATTTACTATGTAAGCAAGGTACTCCATGACACCGAACTCCGATAGTCGAAGATGGAGAAGATGGCCTATGCCCTAGTAACCGCCGCCCGAAAGCCCAAACCTTACTTTCAAGCACATTCCATCTGGGTCCTCACCGATCAGCACTCAAGCATGTCCTTCACAAACCTGAGAACTCGGGTAGACTAATGAAGTGGTCAATTGAACTAAGACAGCATGACATTACATATCGCCTCAGAACCGCGATCAAGGGCCAAGCCTTAGCTGAATTCATCGTTGAGTGTACAATTCCTTACCCTCCCTAAGAAGGAGACAACCCCCCTACTATGGCTAGTATACGTGGACGAGTCCTCCTGCCTCAAAGGGAGTGGAGCTAGGGTGATCTTAAATGGCCCAGACGAATTCGTCCTGCAGTACTCGCTACGCCTCAGATTTTCAACTTCCAACAATGAGGCTGAGTATGAAGCCCTAATTGCTGGTCTCCTATTGGAAAAAAGAGAAGGAGCACAAAGAGTTGGCATGTTCAGTGACTCTCAATTGGTGGTCAATCAGATCCAAGGGGATTACGAGGTGCGGGATGACCGCATGGCCAAGTACTTGGCATACATAAAGGAGACAATAGCCACTTTCAAAGAGGTCGAGGTCACTCGCATTCCGCGAGAAGAAAATGGGCAAGAGGATGCCCTTTCCAAACTAGCGTCTTCGTTGCTCGGCGGGCTCGACCGAATCGTGCTAATTGAAGTGCTGCTCAAACCAATTATAAAAGAAGAAGTGTGGGAACTCATGCCCATAACTCCTCGAACACCTGGCGATTGTTGGATGAAGCCCCTCGTCGATTTCCTCGACAAGGGGATCCTCCCCGTGGTTATCAAAGAGTCGAGAAAAATCTGGGTAAGAGCCGAAAGGTTTGTGCTTATTGAAGGGGTCCTTTATAAGCACTTCTGCACCCCGATTGATGGTCGACCTTACCTTCGGTCCCTTTCTTTCGAAGAGTCCGACTATGCCCTGAAGGAAGTACACGAAGGGATAGGCGGCAGTCACCTCGGAGCAAGGTCCCTTGCGCGGAAGATACTCAATCACGGTTACTATTGGCCCACTATTTTAAGCGATGCTCAAGCCTATGTCCACTAATGTATTCCTTGTCAAAATAATTCTACTATCAAGTGCACCCCTCAAGCCAACCTTAGTTCCCTCTCGAGTCCCACACCTTTTGCGATGTGGGGAATGGATCTCCTCGGGCCTTTTCCTCTTGCAACCGGACAGGAGAACTTTCTAGTGATCGCTATTGACTACTTCACAAAGTGGATAGAAGCTGAACCACTAGCGGCGATTACCAAACATAGAGTCCAAAAGTTCTTCTGAAGGAACGTGATATGCCGATTTGGGATCCCTCGCATCTTGGTCACCGATAATGGAACACAATGTAATGGCAAAGGGTTCCGCAAATTTTGCACTGACCTCAGTATTGAGCAGTGATTCTCTTCGATATCACATCCTCAAACCAATGGTCTAGCTGAGAACGCCAATAGGCAAATCTTAGATGGCCTCAAGAAAAGGATTGATGAAACTGCGAAAGGACTATGGGTTGATGAACTCCCCAGTGTGTTGTGGTCCTACAGAACCACAAAGAGAATCCCCACTGGAGAATCCCCGTTCAACTTGATGTTGGGCACCGAAGCAGTCATTCCTCTTGAAGTAGCAATACCCTCTCCTCTCCTTATCTCGTTTGACGAAGAACATAACTAGAATAGAATCCGAGCCAGTCGTGATCTCCTTGATGATATCCAGGAGAAGTCTCATGTTTGGAGAAACATATATCAACAAAGGGTGGAGAGATTCTACAATAAGAGGGTCCGCCCGACCAATATCCAGGAGGGTGAGTTGGTTCTCTGGAAGCTAGAAATCTCAAACCCCCGAAAGAAAGGGAAACTCACCCCTAATTGGGAAGGATCGTATAAAGTCTCACAAGTAGTCCGCTCAGGGGCTTACAAACTTGAAGACTTGTGGGGGGGGGGGGGGGGGGGGAGGAGAATACCTAGGACCTAGAATGCTGAGCACTTCATGAAGTACCAAGAGAGCATTTAAACGCTCTCGCTTAGTAGTTATAAACATGTAATAAAGACCGAAGATTTATAGCGGTCATGGCATGTATTAAAGGCTCGCATTGAAGCAGTCATCTAGTTTATTCAATAAAATCTATCCTTTATTTCTTTTTTATGGAAAGTTATGAGTGATTAACAGATTCAACACCACGTGTACAACATTATTTTACTCACTACAACACTTTAATCGACGATTGCGGAGTCCATCCAGGATTCAAGGATCGCAAGGGCATGCTTGCTCCCGAGCAAGTGTGTGGGGTGTATCTCGCCAAACAAGTGCTGCAAACCGGATGAGTGAGGAGTCCATTCGTGGTTCATAGAGCTGCCCTTGCCACACTGCTTCCGAGCAAGTAGGCGAAGAAGCAACTCGCCACTCGAATGCTCCCGAAACTTGTCATCATCATTTTTCGGAGTCCATTCACAGTTCGAAGGACCATCCTAGATACTTGCTTTCGAGCAAGATGGCACGATTCGGTTCGCCATTCGAGTGCTCCTAAAACAAACTGGATGAGTGAGGAGTCCATTCGTGGTTCATAGAGCTGCCCTTGCCGCACTACTTCCGAGCAAGTAGGGGAAGAAGCAACTCGCCACTGGAATGCTCCCAAAACTCATCATCATCATTGTTCGAAGTCCATTCACGGTTCGAAGGACCATCCTAGCTACTTGCTTCCGAGTAAGAAGGCACAGTTTAGTTCGCCATTCGAGTGCTCCTGAAACAAACCAGATGAGTGAGGAGTCCATTCGTGGTTCATAGAGCTGCCCTTGCCACACTGCTTCCGAGCAAGTGGGCGAAGAAGCAACTCGCCACTCGAATGCTCCCAAAACTCATCGTAATCATTGTTCGGAATCCATTCACGGATCGAAGGACCATCCTAGCTACTTGCTTCCGAGCAAGAAGGCACGGTTCGGTTCGCCGAGTGCACCTGAAACAAACCAGATGAGTGAGGAGTCCATTCATGGTTCATAGAGCTTCCCTTGCCACACTGCTTCCGAGCAAGTAGGCAAAGAAGCAACTCGCCACTCGAATGCTCCCGAAACTCGTCATCATCATTGTTCGGAGTCCATTCACGGTTTGAAGGACCATTCTAGCTTCTGCTTCCGAGCAAAAATGGCACGGTTCAGTTCGCCGTTCGATTGCTCCTGAAACAACCCGGCCGAGTGAGAGGCTCATTCATGGTTCACAGAGCTGCTCTGCCCACACCGCTTCTAAGCGAGTGGGCGAGGAACAACTCGCCATTCGAATGCCCCCAAAACTCGTCAAATAGCCGCCAATTCTCTAACACTTAGCCAAAAAATCTTGTTTCACAAACAAGAGAGAGTACAAGTGTTATCAAACACTTAGAAAAATGACTCGCTAACACTTAGCCAAAAAATCTTGTTTCACAAACAAGAGAGGATACAAGTGTTATCGAACACTTAGAGAAACGACTCTCTAACACTTAGCAAAAAAATCTTGTTTCACAAACAAGAGAGAATGCAAGTGTTATCGAACACTTAGCCAAAAAATATTCTTTCACAAACAAGGGAGAATACAAGTGTTATCGAACTCTTACAGAAATGGCTCTCTAACACTTAGCCAAAAAATCTTGTTTCACAAATAAGAGAGATTACAAGTGTTACAGGAAGATGGTTCTCTAACACTTAGTCAAAAGATGACAAGTGTTATTGGACAAACGAGGCCGTTACAAGAAGAAAGTACTCTAACACTTGTCAAAAAACTTGACAAAAAGGGTTACAATAGTTATTGGACGAGCAAAGCTACCACAAGGCTACAAAAGCTAACTGGCGTCACTTCAGCTCTTCCATGGCAGAGGGATATTTCTCTTCAAGGATACACGTAATTTGCGACCTCCAACGGAAACACCGGCTCTAAACTTCTCCCCCGAGCAATCTGAAGTAATGTCCAACCCCACGGAGCGATTCGCACCATCGGGGCCTACGACCCTCTCCACTTCACCGATCAACGCTCCACTGGAGGAGCCGACCATGCCACTTTGAGCTTCGACAGGGTTCCTTGGGGCCTCAGCCAAGCGCAGAGCTAGTTCGTGAAAAGGCATCCCCTGAGCATGCTCTTCGCGAGAGCAAGAGGTACTCCTGACATTGCCCCCTCCGGAGAGTCTCTTTAACCGAAGATTCTCCGCCTCTAATTCGGCAAGCCTCTCTTTGAGAGAGTCATCCGTCACCCTAAACTTCAAACAGGGCACCCCACTTGCACTACCCCCTGCGAGAGCTCAAAGATCGTCCTTCTAAGATGGACTGCCTCTAAACTCTTCTCAAGCAATACATTCTTTAGTTCGTCTCTTTCAGCTGTAACCTCGAACAAAAAACAGCGAAGGACTTTCAGTTTAGAAAATTTCCCTACAGCCGCCAAACCATCGTCTTCCAAGCCTTTAGGGGGCAATTCTTGAAGGATCTCGTCGTTGCACCGTGTCTCAACACTTCAACGAGCTGATACTCTCCTCAAATGGCTGAGCTCCACCTCCGCTTTAGAAAGCCTCTCCCGTGAGAGAGAGAGCCCTAGCTCTGCCACCAGAAGCTTAGAGTGAAGACGAGACTCCTCACTGACCTCTTACATAACAACCTGTTTACAAAATAGACTGATAGATTACTCTATCAAAAATGACAAGTCAAAAGGACATGCAAAGGAGATTTTTTGTGCGAAAAAAGTAGCAAGCCATACGGGACAAAAACTATTTTCATTGCAATGTAAGAGATACAACTAGTGGTGGCCAGTCCGCTATAAGTCATCCTTACAAGTACAAAACAAAATTAAGCCGAAGGCAACTACAAAATAAGAAGAAGAAGGGGGGTCAAGGATCGACCTCGGTAAACTGAGCCCTGGGGGGAGTAAGCTCGTGATCAACCCTTTCAGTTGCTTCAGGGGCCACCACTACGGCAGACAGGGGGTCCAGCGCGATCTTTTGCTCCTCTTCCTTAACCTCTTCTTCATCCTCATCATCGTCCTCCTTGATGCCTTCAGGGACGGGGTCATAAAGGGAATACCTCGAGCGGCTGAACCCCGGGACTCGCGCCTTCACATGTTGAAGGGCTTTTGCATACGCTTTCTCCATGTTTCCCTTCAGGTAGCCTTTTGCTTCTTCCTGGGTAGGCCTCACCGCTTCATTCTTCTCCGCAGCAGCTTTCTCCCTTTCTCGGACCAACTGCTGCTCCAACCGAGCTACCTCGTCTTTCGACTTGGCAAAGGCAGATTCCAAGAGCATGATTTGCGCTGACTGCATGTCAGACACGCGGGTCATCTCCTCGAGCGCCTTTTGAGACTTGGCACGCTGCACCCTATCTTTGTCACTCGCCGCCTTCAATTCCTTCTCTTGCTCAGCCATTCGCTTCATCAAGTGGCTGAAGTGGCAAGTGATCTGTGAAAGAAGATGTTTAAGTCTACATTCATCAAAAATAAAATAACCAAAACCGATAAAAAAAAACAAGAGCTTACCGCCATATTAGCCCTAGCAATCTCCAAGGCATCGTCACAAACTGACCCCGTGTCCATTACGGCTCGGTCCTTTGGGGTCGTAAGGTGGTTGACCACTAGCATACAAGAGGCTGAGTCACCAAGAAATCCATCGTGCTTCATCACATGCCAGTCCGGCACAAAAATGTTTCTTGTGCTTCTCTGTCAAAATGGCCTCGACAATAGCAGTGAGAGGAGGTGCCTCAAGAGCGAGAGCAGCCCCCAGGGTGAATCCCCTGGCCGAGAGGATCACTAAAACAGATGGAAGTGATTCGAGATCAACCACCGGGGGCTCGATAGTCTGACTCCGAGCAACTTTTGAGGTAGAGGGCTTGGAGGATCTTATTTTCCTTTTCCTCTCTTCAGGGGAGTTGCCACTTAACCTTGTCCGCTCCGAGATCATCAAGTCGAAGTCCATGTTGGGGTCCTCTGCAGGAAAAGACACAGGTCAAGAAAAAAGAAAAAGAAGATACGATACAAGGCAAAAATAAAAGCAAGTAATAAAGCAAAATCAATGATGCATTTTAGGGTTGATCAGACTAAGACCACCCCCAAACAGATATTCTTCCGTGACTTCTCTCTAATCTAAGGCTGGCCTGTTTAAAAGTTTCCTAACCATCTCGTCCTCCTTGGGGCTTAAGACAGGTTCGAATTTTGCCCTCTTCGGCACTTCTTCCCTCCACCTCATAGGGATCCCCCAAGGTTGGCTACTATGAACGAAGAAAAACTACTTCTTCCAAAATTTGATCGAGTCAGGGTTCTCGATCAACTTCACACCTAGACGAGGAGTAAGATAATACCTGTACTCTGACCTATTCTTTTGGTGAATCTTGTACAGTTTCCTCAGAACGCTCAGCCAAGGCTCGATCCCTGCCGCCTGAAAATGTAGAACGAAGCTGTTCACATGTCTCCATATGTTCGGCATTAACTGGATGGGCCTTAAGCCGAACCACCGTAGAACGTCGGTAGTAAACTGAGGAAGGGGGAGATGAAACACCGCATGGAAGGCATCGAATGAGAAGAAGCAAGTGTTGGGAGATGTCGGTGTGCAAGCTCTGATACCTGGGCCCAGCAACACAAGCTCATACTCTCTCGGAATCAAGAAACATCCCTGAATGCAGCGTAAGTCCTTCTTGAGCATCGTTGGAATATCGTCTACCCCCGAATGCTCCCGAGGCTTGCTCTCCTCATATAAAGAGGCCAGCCCGTGCTTGACTCGGGATAGGAGTTCAGTGGAATAACCTCTAACTCGGTCGAGGCTTGACAAGGTGCTCGATAACCTGCCCAACTCGCCCACGTCTCGACGACTTTCAACAATTTCCTCGACTATGAATGATCCCACCGCCTCCTACCCACTATTCGCTCTCATAACCGACCTACCTTCGCTTCAGCCTAATGGGGAATTCTCGTCTCATGATGACACCCTACAATATATGAATATATATATATACCAACCTTCGCCTCTGCTAATATATATATATATACATATATATATATATTACCTTGGATGTGACTGCTACAGTAGGAAATCTCGCTAGGAAAAGAAAGATCGTCGGAATGCTCTGACAACTCCAATAGAGATAAGAACTTCTGAAAGTAAGATGTGAGAAATGAGGGGGGGAGTGGGAGATTTATAGAGGGAGAGGCGACTCTTGGACTTCGTGGGCCTATAAGGCAGTTAAAAAGCCCAAGGATAGGGAAAGCCCATGAGATAGGGAGGCTAAACAACAAAGAAAAAGTGCCAAACATCATTGACTGGTCAACAGTCAACAGGTGACACATGTCGCGTAGCCGAACCATCTACAACGTTCGGTGTCCCACGCCGATCAAACGTGTCCCCGATCGAAAAATCAGAGAAACTCGTTGATTGGTCAACGGTCAACCGGTGACATGTGTCGCGCAGCCGAACCATCAGCAATGGCCGGTGTCATGCGCCGAACAAATGTGTCCCCGATCGAAAAATTAGAGAAAATCGTTCACTGGTCAACGGTCAACCAGTGACACATGTCGCGCAGCCGAACCATTAGCAGCATTCGGTGTCATGCACTGAACAAACGTCTCCCCGATCGAAAAATCAGAGAAATTCGTTGACCAGCCAATGGTCAATGGTCAACCGATGACATGTGTCGCACAGCCAAACCATCAGCAGCGTTCAGTGTCATGCGCCGAACAAATGTGCCCCCGATCAGAAAATCGTTGACTGGTAAACGATCAGTGGTTAACACCACGTGTCGCTTCGCCGACCTATCCACGTCGTTCGGTGCCAAAAACCGAACAAACTTGCCCCAGAACGAAGAATTGGAGAACAACCAAAAATCCGAACAGGTTAGGAGCATTCGAGCTTGATCAGGATCGACGTCTCAGATCTCACCACGTCGCTCGGATCCAAAATCCAAACAGATCTGCCTCCCGATTGGAGCTTGATTAGGATCGACGTCTCAGATCTTATCACGTCGCTCGGATCCAAAATCCGAACAGATCTGCCTTCCGATTGGAGCTTGATCATGATTAACGGCTCAAATCTCACCACATTGTTCGGATCCAAAATCCGAACGGATCTTCCTCCCGATGCGAGCTTGATAATGATCAACGTCTCAGATCTCGCCATGTCATTCAGATCCAAAATCCGAACGGATCTTCCTCCCGATGCGAGCTTGATCACGATCAACGACTCAGATCTTGCCACATTTTTGGATCCAAAATCCGAACAAATTTGCCTCCCGATGCGAGCTTGATCACGATCAACGGCTCAGATCTCGCCACGTTGTTCGGATCCAAAATCCGAACAGATCTGCCTCCCGATGTGAGCTTTATCATGATCAACGGCTCAGATCTCACCACATGCTCGGATCTAAAATCCGAATGGACCTGCCTCCTGATGGAAGCTTGATCATGATCGACGTCTCAAATTTTGCCACGTCGTTCAGAGCTAAAATCCGAGCAGATGTGTCCCTAACCAAATATGACAAAACAGCCTCGCCTCCCAATGTGCGCTTGATCATGATCAGCACCTCAGATCGCGCCACATCACTTCTCCACCTGATCCCCTCATTACAGCCGTCAAACTGCATCAAAGCGCGAGCCATCTCATGATCAACGATCGTGATTTAACTAAGGTAATTTCTTTTATTTATTTTCTTTATTTAATTATTAAATCGAATTAATTATTAAAAAATCAGAAAATATGATTAAAAATTGTAAAAAGTTAATTAAAAATTCTAAAAATAATTATTAAATTCGGAAAAATATTTTCTAAAATTCCGAAAAATAATTATTAAGTTAGAATAATTAATTATAATTTTTCCGAGAATTAATCATTTAATTCGAGAATTGAATAAAAATTTGTAAAATAATTAAAAATTAGGAAAAATTCGGAAAAATCACGAAAAGTTATAGAAAGACTTCGAAATAATTCTGAGTAATTTACTAGCTCAGAAGAATGTTATTACACCCAGTACGAGGTTCAAACGTGTCCGAGAACTCCGATAAATCCTACGAGCCGTTAAAAACGGGCGAACTACTCCTCAAAGGCTGTACGACTCAGTCTTCGGGAGTGGAATTACACAAGAATTCTAATATCAAAACTTATCTTTATTTTTTCTTAGGAAAGGATTCAACCCTTGATATGGTTGAAAATAGAACTAAATCTAGACCGTTCAAATCGGGCACGAATATCAAAGTTCTCCTGGTGAAAACAGTAATTCCTACCACAAACGAGCCCGAAAGTTGGAGCTGGGTCTTCTCCAAGCCCAATAGCCCAATAACGAGTCTATCTTACTGGGTCAGGATGACATCCCATTATGGACAAACCCAGGACATGTAAATAGTAATTCAAATTCATGATTATCTTTAACAGGTGGTTTAAACTGCCTCTCTTATCGTGAAACCATTCAAACTCTGTTTCTTATCCATAAATACCTAGAAGTAGAGATAAATCTCTATCTCGAAACTAATCCCCAAGGCGACTATAAATACCTCCCTACCCCCACCGTAAAGAAGGTAACTAATATTTTTTCACAAAAAGTTCTCTTATATTCTTCCTGATTACTGACTAGAGCATCTGAGGGCCTATCGCCGGGATCAATCCCGGTGTTTCAGGTGTTTTGCAGGTAAGCAGGCAGCGATCGGGATAGTCAACGTCAACAAAAGTCAAAAAGTCAGATTCTCAACTGTTCCACAAAAGAATCCACATCACCTAGTTACTTTCGCACAGAAAAAAGCAGTTTCAGCTCTTGTTTGACATAATAAGTGATTGTCTCGCGGTATCTTGGGAGTGCTTTGTTTATAATGGAATATTGAGGTTTTTTTGCCTTAGTTTATCTCGAAAGAAAAGGAAAAACCCACTAATGGACTTACCAAAGACAGTAGTTATATCTTTATATTTGCATGTTATGAGAACTCTATTGGTAGTTGCTAAGACACTCAAGAGGTGATTGTTGTGCTTATATGTGTAAAACAATATCAAATTATGTACATTCCTGTTGGAACCGTTCTGTAAAGAAAAGGAAAAACCCACTAATGGACTTACCAAAGACAGTAGTTATATCTTTATATTTGCATGTTATGAGAACTCTATTGGTAGTTGCTAAGACACTCAAGAGGTGATTGTTGTGCTTATATGTGTAAAACAATATCAAATTATGTACATTCCTGTTGGAACCGTTCTGTTTTGACTTTCCATTGTCTTTATATTCTGAAGCAAATTCTGCAAAAACTCATTTTTTAAAACAATTATTTTCTCTTTTAGGTATGTCAATCGTGCACTTTATCTTCTTCAATTCCCATGGACTGTCACATACCAATTCTGCTGCAACTTATATTAACGTGTCAATGATGGAAGAAGGTTTGGGAAATGTTCATGTTGCACTCAGATATCTTCACAAAGCCCTTATGTGCAACCAACGATAACTTAGAGCTGATCACATACAAGTATGTGCATGTTTGTAGGTTATCTTTAAATCATAATTAAAGATGAAACAAAGTAAATAAAAACATACTATGTGAAAAAGTAACTCATTTTTGGCGAAGTTCACTATGTTAACTCTACTCATCTTTTTCAATGTCACGCTGCTGCAAGCTATTATTCCATTGCCAAAGCTCTTTCCATGATGGAAACCAATTCCCTCAGCATGCAACATGAACAGACCACCTTGCATATTCTTTAGGCAAAACTTGGATCAGTAGATCTCTGTACTTAGTTAACTCATTATTATATTTATTATTAGAATGTGTATATTTGTATACATTATAAAGTTAACTAAATTGAAGTTCAAGACAAATTCATTTAACTACCCTCCACATTCTGGCCAAAATCTTTCCTAAAGTTTCCTTCGGCATTGAGAATTTATGTTTAAGTGCATTTTGTGATCAAATGTGCATGTTCTCAATTGCCTGCAGAAACTTAAAGGTAGTTTTCGGTAGAATTTCGTTTTAGGTTAGTTTTTTTACTTTGCTAAAACTTCTGGGTAGTTTCTTTTTTTCTTAATGCACTTTTAGCCTTGAAAAAAAGTACCAATTTGGAGAAAACTTTGCTTAACACTGGTATTTATGCATGATGTCGCGGCCTAGCTTGAATATTTTGAGTCTAAAGCACCATAGCAGCAAAAAAACTATACACAAGGGTATCCCAATGCCTGATGCTTCAATCGCAAGTAAAGATCATCTCAGGTAAGGAAATTACTCTGCTCATTTTGATCAATTAAGTTAAAAAGATGTCTTTTAAAAAAAATCAATAACTTATATTTTTTCCAGCGTATCAGACCTTCTTGACTTTATAAATCCATGCCAGGAAATCAAAGAAAGAGATCCCTAGAGAAAACCAAGGCGTGCAAAGGTAATTCTTTTTAAACTCATATCGTATTCTCTGCTTGCTGATCTAATTTTGTAATCTTTCTTTCCTTTTATTTTGGTATGCCATCAATCAACAATAGAACCTATGATAGACCCAAATACTATATGATTGAAAGGATATTCTGAAATTGGATACCGACAAAGCCCTTCTCATTTCTTGGTTTGTTGCCAATTGCCTACATCATACAACATAAGACGTAATTAGAAAACATTTTAACACTAAGTTGCCAATTTCATTTTGATTTAATTTTACACAAAAACAGACATACGCACATTCCATATGTTTCTTTCACATTTATGTTCATTTTTGCACACGACAAATGTTTCTTCCACATATTCATGTTCATTTTCACACATGCACACACATCGCAAATGTTTGTTTTACATTTTCATGTTCATTTTCACATTAAAGTATTTGAATCTGCAATCTATGTATGCACTTTTAAAATGTATCTTTCTATCTGTTTGATCCTTCAAAATACTTCTAAATTTGTCAATTTTTGTATCACCAATGGTAGAATTAAAACTTACAAATGTTTTTAGACTACTGACTGAAACTGAAACATACACCACTGCAAATGTTTCTTATATATATTTATGTTGTTTATTTGCACATTAGAATACTATTTGCTTGATACTTTTATGATCAGCACACAGACACATGCAGAATGAAAGTTTCTTTTGTATATTTTTGTTATATATTTGCACATTAATATACCTGATTTTATCAATGGATTTGAGACTTCTACAACCTATCCTCATCCTCTTTTAAAGAATCACATAGGCACCACCTTTCCCTCCACAACGGTTGCTAGCATACTCCCAAGCATAAAGTTTCAGTTGCATGTTCCTAAGATAATCACCTTCTTCAGACTGTTATTTGTCTTTAGAGATAAGAAATAATTGTGCTACAGTTTCACAATTTTCAATTCTCCAAGCTATAGGGTCTGGTCTCCTTTAATGACCTATAAAACTGTTGCTTAAGCTTGCAAATTTAGTCAGTACTTTGTAGTTTTGATATAATCTGACTCGAGATCAAGCATTTAGTTATAATTATACCACTCGGCATTCCAGTAATTCTTTATTCACTTCTTTCTTTTCCCCACAAATTTTCCTATGTTTTTTTTAAATTCATATTATTGCATATCGACTTACATATTTTCTATATTTTTTGATATTTTGATTCTGACACTTCAATGCATAACATCAGTAGAGTGAGTCAAGAGAAATCTATCACAGTTGGAGATAATTTTGAGCAAGTGATAATCTCCCCTGCATGATCATCTTCCAGAATCCAGCGAGGATCAAACACCTAAAGAAATCTACTCAGAGAAGTTTCAAGAGACAAACAAGACAACCCATCTCGAGTTTACACAAGCAAATGATGTATCTACTGAAGAATAATCAGATGAGGGGTGGCAACAGGCTAACTCTTCCCTCGAGTTTATCCTACAACTAGCTTGCTCCTTCCATTATAAACTGAATTAGTAGCTCATTCAGTCACCAATTTGTCGGCTACACAAATCTTTTGTAACTTCATTTTTTGAGATGTGTGTTAATTCCCAACTTTTATTCTTACCTCTAGATACTGTTTAATCCAAGGTTTTAAATATCCTCGATATATCAGTTTCGAGTGTAAACAGACATGGTATATTCTAAAATTTTGTTTTTATCTAGAAATCTTCATAATTTTGTGTTTCCTCAATATGTACCTCTTTGGGGGATTTCTCCTCATTAACATTGGACTGATTTGAGGAAATTATTTTCTATATATATATATATATATATATATATATATATATATATAAATTTGGTTTTTTTCTTTTTTTTGGGAATCTTCTTATGACGGGTGACGATCAGCAGCGGTGGCAGTCGGAGCGGGAGTAGAGAGAAGTAGGGTTTGGGGTTCAGGGTTTGGGTTAGGATTGGGTTGGGATCAGGTTAGGATGAACCAGGTTAGGTTTATTTGATTATTTTTTGCCCGATATGTATGTATGTATATATATATATATATATATATGTGGATTTTTTCTTTTTTTTGGAATCTGCTTACGACAGGCGACGATCGGCAGCGGTGGCAGTAGGAGCGGGGGTAGAGAGAGTGGGGTTTGGGGTTCAGGGTTTGGGTTAGGATTGGGTTGGGATCAGGTTAGGATCAGGTTGGATCGGGTTAGGATGAACCGGGTTGGGTTTTTTTTTCTTTTCCCGATATGAGAATGAGATTGGGAGTTGGATTTGATGAGTTCGGGGTTAGGGTTTAGGGGAATGTGGAGTTAGGGGTGAGGAGTTGAGGTTGAGGGTAATGGAGTTGGAGTTGGAGTTGGAGTTGGGGTTGGGTTTGGTTGGGAGCACGGAAGGAAAAGATGATGAGGGTAATTAGAATAGGAATTAAGGTTTTAAATTTGATTATTTGCTATTGTTGTTGTTGCCGCTCTTGTTGTTGTTGTTGTCGCACTTGCTATTGTTGTTGGAGGTTGTTGTAAATGGAGGGTATTGTGTAACTAGGGTTAGGGATTAGGGATTGGGATTAGTGCTCTAATACCAAGTTAAGATAATCAGAGAGATAAAGGGAAATGATATGAATTGATATATTATTCGTGTGATTATAACTGAGTACAGTATAGGGTTAGAGGTTAAGGATTGTGATTAGTACTCTGATACCATGTTAAGATAATCAGAGAGAGATGAAGGGAAATGATATAAATTGATATATTATTTGGTTGATTATAACTGAGTACAATGTCTTCTATGTTGATTCTTGGTTTTGATGACTACAACAAAATACAAAGTTGTTCTTCCATATATCTCTTGCAGAGTATATCAAAGTCAATACCATGATGAAATACAATAAGGCAACACAATCTGATGAAGCTTTCAAGAGTAATTGATCAAACTTCAAGACATCTAGACAAAGGCTCAAACTCAAGACAAAGACTCAAGTTAAAGACAAGATTCAAAGTTCTTTAAATGTTTAAACAAAGTGTCTTGTAATACTGTATTTTAATTCTTTGAGTCTTAGAAACTTGTAATAGCCTTGTTATACACACACTCACATATACTTTAAATAATCTGAGTGTTTTACAAAATCAAAATGTCAAAACAAGCTTGAATAAGTTCAGATGTATGAGTACCAGTCGACCACTCCTTAGAACCAGTTGACTGTCATAGTACGAAACTGCTTGAACTCATACAAGCTCTGGCCAGTCGACTCATTATGGCAACCCAGTCGACTGTTCAAGCTGTTTCGACAGCTTTCTGAATTTAAAACTTGTTTTTCAAATTCAAATCTTTTATATCCGTTTTATTACGGTTTATGGACTGTTTTACAACGTTCTTTGATTCTTACTCCATAAATAGAGTGAAGGAATCATTCGGAAAAGGTTCCAAGCATTCTTTAACTTTCAAGTCTTTTGTTTTCAACAAGAACAAGTGTTTCAAAAGCATACAAACTCTCTAAGACTTGGTTTTCTGAATTTCAGTCTAATATAAAATTGATTTCGTTTTAGATTGAATTTAGAAGTTGACCTAATAGCCACAATACAAAAGCACTATCACATACAAGGCTATAGGTTGTTGTAAACTAAACTTTTGTTGTTTTCACTCTCGGGTTGTGAGAGTGGTCCTCTCGGTTGGAGAGTAGGACTTTTGGTTTTAGTGTCGGTTTCACTCTAAGGTGTAGAGTGGGTTTGCTCTCTCTAGTGGTCAGAGAGGTTTACGAATTTGACATTGTTGTTGTCAAAGGCCGTAGAGTATTCTTGTACTTTTTCAAGAATAGTGAAAAATCTCAAGTGGGTTGCTTGGAGACTGGATGTCGGTCGGGAGGACCGAACCAGGATACATCGTTGTGGCTGTGATTGACTCTCTGTGGTTGTATTCTCTCAACTTAAAATTTCAATTTCTCTGAGTTTTATTTCAAAATCTTGTCTGGTAAGTCAACTGATTTTCCGCTATAAGTCGACTGATCAGACTTGTAACTCTTCAGTAAAATACTCTTCTTATCTGACGCAACAGTCGACTATATTTCTATTTGCAGTCGACTTAACAGTACGAAAAGTTCAAGTTTTTAATTAATTTTTATACAACACTATTCATCCCCCCTCTGGTGTTATTTGCCTTACCTGCAGGATCCAACATTCTTTTTATATATAGAAGATAAGTAAAGATTAATCTAATATATATTTCTATATGGGACTGCACTGAGTATATAATATAATATCTAACAGTCCACAATATAGACATGAGTTAATGACCTATTGGCATCTAAAGTTTGTACTAATACCCTATACACACATGAAGTTACAGTAATACCCCCATAGTACCCAAACTTCACAAAGACGTACTCGCAAGCAGAAATGGTGAGGAAAGTTCTTCGTGTCCTAACCCCCAAATGGGAAAAGAAGACCACCGCCATAGAAGAAGCCAACGATTTAACACAACTCTCTCTTGAGAATCTTGTAGGAAATCTTATGGCATACGAAGTACAACTTGAAGAATGCAAGAAGGATCTAGAACCTCAACAAGCAAAGAAGAAGACACTCGCTTTCAAGGCCATGTCAGATTCCGAAGATGAAGAAGAAGATGAAGAAGAAATAACCATGTTCACTAGAAAGTTCAAAATTTTTTTATTAAAAGGTAAATTTAATTCCAAGTTTAAAGATACTAATGAACTTCCCACTTGTTTCAAGTGTAATAAGACAGGTCATATGAAGAAGGATTGCCCATTAGAAAATACAAAATCAAAAGGGAAGCCTTCCAACTTCAAGAAGGACAAGTACACAAAGAAGAAGTATATGAAGAACAAGAAGGCATATCAAGCAACTTGGGATGATAGCAACTCTTCATCGGAAGAAGAGAATGAGGAGTCAAACAAAGTAGCGAACGTATGTTTCATGGCTACACCAAACGATGTAAGTGAAAACTTTGATTCAAATGACTTATTAGATGCTTTCAATGAATTCAAGAACTTAAGAAGGAGAAAATTAGAGTTAAGAATTTAGAGAAAGTCAATCAAACACTTTCTCAAGAAAATCTTGACTTAAATGTTGAAGTCAAATCTTTAAATTCTTGACTTTCAAATTTGGATGTAGATCTTGTATCTCTTAATAAAAATTATGAAGAGATATCCAAGAATGTATCTAAATTTAACAAAGGAAAGGAGAATTTAAATGAAGTTCTCCAAAATCAAGTTCAATCTAATAAAAGATTTGGACTTGGTTTTCAAAAGACTCTTGAAAAACATCATTCTTCTAAGAATACTAGTAGTAATAAGACTGATTCTATTTTCAGTGTGAAGAACAAATTATATGAGTTTTTTGAGAAACCAAAAACTATTGTTTTCCAAGAAAATAGTAATTCTGTAGTTCAGACTAGTTGACAGAACCCTAATGTCAGTCGTCTGTCTAGAGGTTTGGAGTCTTATTCAAAGAGACGAAAACCTCAGATAAGTCGACCTATTTCACCTCCCAGTCGACTGACTTCTCATAATAGTCGACTGAAAGGTACAATAAAGTTGGCTGGACAGACTAAAAATATTTGGGTTCCAGTCAACCTGAGTCTAAATGATAGAATTACTTATATAAATTCTTATGTTCTTAATGTATGTAATTCTGTAAATTATATTCCTACTTTTGGTGGTAAATCAAACTCACTTTGGATTTGGTTTCCCAAAAATTAATCCCTTTCGGACCCAATGAAAAGGGTACCATATTCACAATGCTTATTTTATAGGTACCTAAAAGAGAACCTTGGATACTTGACAGCGGATGCTCCAAGCATATGACTTGTCATGCTAACCTGCTTTCTTCCATATAAGAGATAGATGGAGGAAAAGTTACATTCGGTGACAACAACAAAGGGAAGGTTATTGGAATAGGCATGGTCGGTAAGAACACAACCTCTACTATAGCAGAAGTATTTCTAGTTAGTGGATTAAAGCATAATCTGTTAAGTATTAGCCAACTTTGTGATAAGGGATATAAAATTATTTTTGAAAAATATGCATGTTTAATATATGATTCATCTCTGCAAAATTTTATTTTTTAAGGTTTTAGGAAAAACAACATTTATGAGTTATGCTTAAAAACAAATGAATTTTTTAATGATTTTTGCTTAGTAGCTTCTAACAATGATTCTTGGCTTTGACATAAGAGATTTGGCCATGTAAATATAAAAAATATTGCTAAATTGTCTAAATACAACCTAGTTAAAGGACTACCAAGACTATCTTTTAAGAAAGATAAGTTATGTGATGCATGTCGACTAGGAAAACAAGTCTAATCTATCTTTAAGATAAAAGAAATGATTTCTGCTAGTAGGTCCCTCGAATTAATCCATACGGATTTATTTGGTCCTACTAGAGTCACTTCTTTAAATAAAAGTAGATATGTATTTGTTTTAGTAGATGATTTTTCGAGATTTACATGGGTTTTCTTTTTAAAACATAAATATGATGTCTTTGAAGAATTTGGAAATTTCTTCAAACGAATTCAAAATAAAAAATCTCTAATCATAGTCACTATTAGAAGAGATCATGGTGGAGAATTTGAGAATGAAAATTTTTCAGAATATTGCAACAAGAATGGTATAACACATTCATTTACATTTCCTAGAGCTTCACCACAAAATGGAGTGGTCGAAAGAAAGAATAGGACATTGCAAGAGTGTGCATGTACTATGCTTGTTGAAAGCAATTTGCCTAAGTACTTCTGAGCTGAACCTGTTTCTACAGCATGTTATGTTTTAAATAGAATATTGATTAGGCCTAAGCTTAAGAAAACTTGTAATGAACTATTCTATGAAAAAATTCCTAAAGTATCATATTTTAAAGTATTTGATGTAAGTATTTCATATTAAACACTAAAGATAATTTAGATAAATTTAATATTAGATCTAATGAAGGTATCTTCATTGGATACTCAAATAGGAGTAAGGCATATAGAATTTTCAATAGGTCAACTTTGACTATTGAAGAATCTATGCATGTTTCATTTGATGCCTTGACTTTATCTACTATTATTAAAGAGGATGAAATTGAATCATCACCTTTAAATAACGTTATTAAATTACTAGAGCAAACTACCCTAGACAAGTCGACTGATAAGGATCTCAAGTCGACTGATGTGAATCAGTCGGCTGATGGACTTGTTAAGTCGACTGATCCTGTTGTGATAACTCAAACTTTACCAAAAGCGTTTATTGAAGTTAGAGATCATCCTCGTGACTTAATAATTGGTGACATTTCACGTGGTATTCAAATAAGATCTCATATTAACATGATTTCTCATACGGCTTTCTTGTCGAATTTTGAACCGAAGAATATACAAGAAGCTTGTGAGAATGAATTTTGGATGAATGCCATGCAAGATGAACTTAACCAATTTATAAGAAATAATGTATGGGATCTAGTTCCATGACCTCTTGACCATACTATAATTGGTACCAAATGGGTATTTAAGAATAAGTTAGATGAATCAGGATAAGTATTTAGGAACAAGGCTAGATTAGTTGCTCAAGGATATAATCAAGAAGAATGAACCGATTTTGATGAAACATATGCTCCTGTTCCTAGACTAGAATCAATTAGGATCTTATTATCTTTTGCGCATTTTATGAATTTTACACTTTTCCAAATGGATGTTAAAAGTGCTTTCTTGAATGAATTTATTAAGGAAGATGTTCATGTTAAGCAACCACCCGGTTTCGAATATAAACAATTCCCAAACCACGTTTTTAAATTGAAAAAGGCTTTATATGGTCTTAAACAAGCACCTCGTGCTTGGTATGATCGGTTAAAAACTTATCTCTTAGAAACTGGTTTTGAGATAGGTAAAGTAGATACTACCTTGTTTATTAGGAAAATAGAGACAAATATTCTAATCATACAAATATATGTAGATGACATAATTTTTGGATTTACTAATATTAATCTCTGTTAAGAGTTTGCTAATACCATGAAATATGAGTTTGAGATGAGTCACATGAGTGAACTCAATTATTTCCTTAGACTACAAATAAAGCAGTCACAAAATGACATATTTATTAATCAAGAAAAATATGCTAAGGAATTATTCAAACGGTTTGGCATGGATAGCACTAGTAGTAAGACCACACCTATGGCTACTACTACTACACTTGACAAAGATGATTTAGGTAAGAGTGTCAATCAAAAACTCTATCGAGGTATGATTGGCTCACTCTTATATATAACAGCTAGTAGACTAGATATTATGTTTAGTGTATATTCGTGTGCTAGATATCAGTCGAATCCCAAAGAATCTCACTTAAAAGCTGTGAAACGTATTTTAAGATACATTAAAGGCACATCTAAAAATGGTTTGTTTTATCCCTGCACCCGATAATTTTCAATTTTTGTCGTATAGTGACGCTGATTTTGCTGGTACTAAAACTGATCGTAAAAGTACTAGTGGAACTTGTCACTTTTTGGGACATTCACTAGTACATTGGTGCAGTAAAAAGCAAAATTCAGTATCCCTATCTACTACAGAAGCTGAATATATTGTTGCAAGTTCGGCTTGTATCCAAATTTTGTGGATGAAACAAACTTTATTAGATTATGGTATTTCATTTTCAAAACCTGCTATAATGTGTGATAATACCAGTGCTATTAATCTATCTAAAAATTCGGTTCAACACTCACGTACAAAACATATTGATATTCGCCATGATTTTTTACGTGATCATGTTTTAAAAAGACATATAACTTTGGATTTTATTTCTACTGATAAACAAGTAGCAGATATATTTACCAAACCACTTAAGGAAGACACTTTTATCAACTTTAGAAGAGAACTAGGAATTTGCTGCTTTCATGACATTTCTTGAAAATTTACTTTGTTTAAGTCGACTTAAACATCTTTTTCAGTCGACTTATAAAGTATTTTCGTTGTTTATATTTTGGCTGAATTTTGTGTTCTGGACAGTCGACTGTATCAGTAACCAGTCGACTGACAGAAGTTTTACTTGATGTTTCGTTTGGTTTAATTTTCTCTCGACTAAGTTGACTGATATCAAAACCAGTTGACTGTCGCAACATTAGTTTGGTTTTTCTGATTCCGAATCGTCACTTAACTGAGGCATCTCTCTTTCTTCTTTTACCCATTGATGGATCCTAACTGTCCATTCCAAACTAGTCTTCATCTCAGCCATCTACCTAATGTAAAAAACCCTAAATCTCTTACCCCCCCTTTCACTTTCACTTTTTCTCTCAAGAAGATTCAAGTCAGCTGCCCATTTCCAGTTCTTGGCCATTTCGACTTGCTGCTCTTAGCTTGAAGATTTTCATCCAGATCTAAGTTCTTTTAGTGTCTCTTGAAGCTATTTGGGTTCTTTATCTTGTTGTTGGGTAACCCTCTCTCTTGATCTCTCAATCTTTTTCAAGTTTCCTAGTTTTTCAACAATGCCTAAACCTAAGAGAGCTAGAGGTTCTAATGTAGAAGAAGGTCAATCTTCTCAGAACTACCTTCAATACTTAAGGAATCCCAATCTTGTTGAGAAATTGTTTCTCATCGGTCAAGTTGCAATATTTCCGGGTAGACTTGTGAATTTTCCTGATTTAGATAGGTTCCTCATCGCCCCATTATTTGAACAATGTGGGTTATTTGAATTACTTTCCCTTTTCAATCAACCTTATTACTATCCACAAATTATCTATTTGTTTTATACAAATATGAAGGTTTCCATCTCCGGCGATGGTAACGAAATATTTTTACTACTACGGTAAAAAATATTCGAATGAGGTTAACTCTTGAAAAATTAGGGAATATTTTGAATATCTCTAATGAAGGGTTGAATTTAGGGGAAATTGAAATGGATGATCAATCTATTTTTTCAAAATCTTTTTGCCTAATCGAGGTCCTCCAATGACCAACAAATTGATTACTCCTCTAGCCAAGCCTGTTGCCCGCATATCGTCGTATAACATTATCCCTAAAATGGGTAGCTACGGTGTATGCCATTTTCAGCAACATTTTATTGCATACTTCTTATATATGAAAACTATCATTTTATTGCATACTTCTTATATATGAAAACTATCATTTTATTTTGCTCAGGCTTTTGTACAAGTGTATAATGCTATATACATCTCTTCAACTCTCATTGCAGATCATGGTCGCGAGCATGGGCGAGGAAGAGGTCAAAACCGAGGAAGAGAGGACGTGATGGGCCGATGATGAATGGAGGATCTGGAAGGGATAAAATAGTCAACTGTGCTGCTTTTAGCATTTTTGGATTAATAACTAGTCTTTTTTTAGTATATGCACTTTTTGACATATAGCCCATGGAAGGTTGTACTCTGTTTCATGATGGGCTCATAACTGTGATTTTCATGTGTTTCATTTTTAGATTCAACTAATTGTAGTGCATTTTAAAATTATTTTTAGCCAAAGGCTTTTGACTGTTTGGTATATGTTCAATTTTGATGTTTTATATATATATGCATCTGGAGAATTTTCAAAACATTTTTATGCATCTGTAGATTTTTTTTTTTTTTTGCATACAGGTCAAAATAAATAACGTTTTTAAAATGATGTGAAAAAAAATCACTCTTACAAACGATAGCGTTTTCGAAACGTTATTAAAGGCATAGTGTTTGGAAAACACTATAAATACAATAGCGGTTCGACAAATGCTGTCGTATTTATATAGTTTTGAAAATGCTACAAATATGATAGCGTTTGTTGAAACGCTATGGTATTTATAGCATTTCGAAAATGCTATATATACGATAACGTTTTGAAAATGCTATCGTATTTATAGCATTTTCGAAATGCTGTGCTTTATATAGCATTTCGCGGAAACGCTATAAACATACCATAGCGGGGGTATTGACAGCGTTTGCAAAACGCTGTCATATGTCTTTAATAGCACTTACAAAATGCTATCAAATGGCATATATGTTGTAGAGAAATAAATTGGAGTCGAGTCATTTTCAATCGTCTCCATAAGACTCATTCCTTTTTTCTTCCTTTTGGTGCTTTACTTACCCATGTTTTTAACTACTATAACGTTGATCTTGATTCCGAGTTGATTGTTGTTACTCACTATGAGTCTTTTGCTCGTGCGAGTTTAGCTCGTATGAAGATCCTTAACTCTCCTCCTCGGTCTCCTTAAAGGAATGTACCTCCTATTCCTGTAGCCACTTCTGATCATCGGTCTTCTGCTTCTAGTTCTACTCATCCTAGAGCTGTCTTTGCTGATCCCGAGAGTCTTTATACTTCAGTTAATTATCTCATGGATCGTACCAATCTTATCCTAACTAGACAGGATAATCTTGAGGCTAGCCTTACTCACATGTTCACTCAACAATTTCCACAACCTCCTCCTGCCTCCAAAGGTGATGACGACGAAGAACAATAATAAACTTGATGTATTTTTTCTTTTTAACTATGTTTTATGTTTGTTATTTTTCTATCTTCTATTTATAATCTGCAACAATGTACTTGCTTTCTTATGTATAAATGTGTTATGGTTATGCAATGTTGATTTTGTTCTTAATGATGTATCCTTCCTCCTTATGTTTTTGTTGATGACAAAGGGGGAGAAAATATGGTTTTGTGGTTTTTTGTGCATGTTTTATATATATTGTTATTATTTCACAATTGTGTGCATATTGTACATTATTTAGGGTTAGCTTATTTCACATTTGTATATCATTAAATTAAGTGTGACATCTTGCTATGTATATTGTTATTATTATATGTTATTGTGTTGTCATCATCAAAAAGGGGGAGAATGTTGATTCTTGGTTTTGATGACTACAACACAATAAAAAGTTATTCTACCACATATTTCTTGCAGAGTGTATCAAAGTCAATATCATGGTGAAATACACAAAGGCAACACAATCTGATGAAGATTTCAAGAGTAATTGAATAAACTTCAAGACATCTAGACAAAGGCTCAAGCTCAAGACAAAGACTCAAGTTCAAGACAAAATTCAAAGTGCTTCAAATGTTTAAACAAAGTGTCTTGTAATATTGTATTTTTAATTCTTTGAGTCTTAGAAACTTGTAATAGTCTTGTCACACACACACTCACACATACTTTAAATAATCTGAGTGTTTTACAAAATCAAAATGTCAAAACAAGCTTGAATAAGTTCAGCTATATGAGTACCAGTCGACCACTCCTTGGAACCAGTCGACTGTCATAGTACGAAACTACCTGAACTCATACAAGTTCTGGCCAGTCAACTCATTATGGCAACCCAGTCGACTGTTCAAGCCGTTTCGACAGCTTTCTGAATTTAAAACTTGTTTTTCAAATTCAAATCTTTTATATCTATTTTATTACGGTTTATTGAACTATTTTACAACGTTCCTTGATTCTTACTCCATAAACAGAGTATAGGAATCATTTGGAAAAGGTTCCAAACATTCTTTAACTCTCAAGTCTTTTGTTTTCAACAAGAACAAGTGTTTCAAAAGCATACAAACTCTCTAAGACTTGGTTTTCTGAATTTCAGTCTAATATAACATTGATTTCATTTTAGACTGAATTTAGAAGTTGACCTAATAGCCACTATACAAAAGCACTATCACATACAAAGGCTATAGGTTGTTGTAAACTAAACTTTTGTTGTTTTCACTCTCGGGTTGTGAGAGTGGTCCTCTCGGTTGGAGAGTAAGACTTTTGGTTTTAGTGTCGGTTTCACTCTAAGGTGTAGAGTGGGTTTGCTCTCTCTAGTGGTCAGAGAGGTCTACGGATTTGACATTGTTGTTGCCAAAGATCGTAGAGTATTCTTGTACTTTTTCAAGAATATTGGAAAATCTCAAGTGGGTTGCTTGGAGACTGGATGTCGGTCGGGAGGACCGAACCAGGATACATCGTTGTGTTTGGCTGTGATTGACTCTCTGTGGTTGTATTCTCTCAACTTGAAATTTCAATTTTTCTGAGTTTTATTTCAAAAACTTGTCTGGTAAGTCGACTGATTTTCCGCTATAAGTCGACTGATCAAACTTGTAACTCTTCAGTAAAATACTCTTCTTATCTGACGCAACAGTCGACTATATTTCTATTTGCAGTCGACTTAACAGTACGAAAAGTTCAAGTTTTTAATTAATTTTTATACAACACTATTCATCCCCCCTCTGGTGTTATTTGCCTTGCCTGCAGGATCCAACATTCTATATATAGAAGATAAGTAAAGATTAATCTAATATATATTTCTATATGGTACTGCACTGAGTATATAATATAATATCTAACAGTCCACAATATAGACATGAGTTAATGACCTATTGGCATCTAAATTTTGTACTAATACCCTATACACACATGAAGTTACAGTAATACCGCCATAGTACCCAAGCTTTTTAAAATTGGACCTGTAGGCACCTGTGGTACACTTCTGTTAATTTTCTAACAACAACGGGGTGAAATTACTTTTTTACCCCATGCCTTAAAAATTCCTTTAAAAATCCTTTAAAATCCTTTAAAATAATTTTAAAATCCTTAAAAATTCTTTTAAAATTCCTTACAAATTTCCTGAAAATTCCTTTTAAAATCCTTAAAAATCCTTTTAAAATACTTTAAAATTCCTTTTAAAACTTTTTTAAAAACCTTAAAAATCCTTTAAAAAATCCTTAAAATGTCCTTCAAAGAATATATTCAGCAAGCACACTTCTTCAGAGAATATTTTTCAAAAGTTCCTTCATTAAATATTATTCATGTACTGTGAATTCATCAAATATTATTTCTTCATCAAAGATTACTGTGAATTCAAAATTTTCTTATACCAATTGACCTAAACACACAAAATCCTTCAAAAGTCTCCATTCACATAGCATTAACATCATACATAAACTATTCAGAAGCAACCGAGAACAAAGAGACTATTTGGAACCAATAGAGAACAAAGAACATAGCAAAACTATTCAAAATCATAACATTTCAGTTTTTCCAAATGCACAATCAATATTACATAACAGCTTGCTGTGAAAGCTGTTGCTTCTTCTTCAATCAATATTACATAATCAACAAGCAAGCTCAACTGCTGCTGGAACTCTTTAGAAAGCAAGCTTCTTATTCTTCTTCTTCTTCAGCAGTTGCTTCAACAAGAACAAAAGATTTTCGAGAATAATCATATATTTGTATGTATATGAAACTACAAAATAAATGAAACAATTACTGCAATGCTAGAAGAATCAACTCCAAAAGAGGCCCCAAATATAACTAGTTAAGATATCTTCACATAACTCCAGTTATCATTCTCTTCACACAATTAACATTTGAAATCCATCATAAGTTAACTATAAAACTAGTGTTTGAATACAATATTTACTATAAATTCAGAAATGATGCTACAACACACTAGAGCTTAGCAAAAGCAGCACAAAATTCAGTTATCATTTACAACTATGCCAATTTGCAAGTAATAACAAACTTTTTTCTTCTTCTTTAATTCATAAGCATATGGGCTTGCAAAGCTTGATCTACACAGTAGTAATTGAGAAAAGCAAACCTCATACTCATATCAAATTTCCTCATATGAAGTGTTTGTAACTACTTGGTTAGACCCCCCATGGAGATTAGAATGAATAAAAACTTTAGCATCATATCATACATGAAATGAAGGCCATAAAATTCTTGCCTAAGCAAGGATTCACCATCCCTATAAAAAGGTTGTTCATTTCAAAAATATTGAATTACCTACATAGTGAGACATTCACCTTCATCATCTAAGTCATAACCTACATAGGGTCTGCCATAATCCTATAATCCATATTTTATCCTCCATATATTCTCCTAGACCATGTGTACATGTCTAAGAAGTTACAAAAGCATATCTTCACTTTGAGCACAAATAAACTCAAGAGAATATGCTAACGCATTGACAACGAAAACTAAAAAAAACTCAAACCGCATTTGTTAAACAAACAAAACAAACATTTCCGAAGCTCATAACTAATTCCCTACTCAAGTTCAATTCTTGAATCCAAATGAAGAACTAGAATGATGGGTTAATCTCAGCTTCTGATATCACAATCACATTATTTCCAAGCGCAAATCATAACAGAATTACACAAAAGGGTAACCTACACAAAAACATAAGCAATTTTACTCAAATTACCCCCAAAATCAACCGACCATGGGGTCATTAGCAATGTCCTCGATGGCAACCCCAGTTGAATCGATCTGATCAGCCTCCTTATCCGCAATTTCGAGCTTGGACTCCTCCTCCAACTCCAGCACGATCTCCACGTTGTTCAAGTTGTCCAAGCTATCCAAGCCAAAATTTTTCTAGAAGTGAACATCGGGCGTCACCAGAAATCAAGAATCAAAAAAGGAATTTAATGAATATATGATTGGAATTAGGGTTAGAGTTAGGGTTTTGGGGGAGGGGGCGAGCCTTGGAAGGGTCAACTCTGGGGAAGCACTTGACGACGTCGTGTAAGCGATCGAAGAATTCTTCCTTGGTGAGGTGGTCGGTGTGGGAAGAGAAGGGGCGGAGGAAGATCGATAGGGATTTTAGGGTTAGGGTTTGAATTTGGGGAATTGGGGGGGATTTTGAGAGCGCGAGATGGAGATGAAGATGGGTGGCTACAGTGGTGAAGGAAGGTAGTGGTGAGAGCGGCGTTGAAGAAGGAGCTTCGGGGCACCGAAGAAGGAGCTTTGGGGTCTGTGTTTAGAGAAGGAAGAGAAGGAGAGAGAGAGGCAACAGAGAGGGAAGGAGATAAGTTTTGTGTTTCTTGGAGATGACTATTTTTGTTTTTTCACATGCTTTGTAATGCCCTGGATTCCCGTTACTAGATATCCGTGACACCGCCAGAATCTTTGCCTTCAAATGCATCTCAACACAGTAAATAATACTGAAATTTAAAAACTTTTATTGCCAAAGAGAATCATTACATTAATAATTACAACCCTTATCTTGTTCTTGAAAAAGAAATACAAATTGCATAACCTCATTACTACTGATTACAAAAATATTCAGACTCCTCTTGCAAAGCTATCGGGTGTCTTCTAGATCGGCAATTGATTGGTCACTATCGAAATTCTACTGAGTGGTCTATCTGCCTCCTTAGGACTTGCCCCTCAGCTTGAGCCTTCTGCTGCGTGACTCTGATATTTCTGCACCCGCTCGAATGGTAGGTATGTACTCTGCCACTCCACTTCGATGCCTTGCTAGTTTTGGCTCTCCTGCCCTCTCGACCCTAGTGTCCTGTACCTAATTAAGTGGCACATCAGTAATTCTACTGACGCAATGCTGATAAGAAAACAGCGATCTCCAACTAACACATCGACAATTCAGCTTGAATGGAAAAGAAACGTGCATCTTAACTTCCTAGTGTCTTTGCATGCCATGAACTGAAGTCAAATACAAAATACAGAGTATAGAACAGATGCACTTAATCTAATGTCAACGAGACTCCGGACACACATGCATCTCATACTACATGTGCCCCAGATCAAGTCGTTTCTCCAGTTTCAGGGATTCAAACCCTCGCCATGCAATGCATTCTATTATTGTATACTTCTTGTTCCTGATAGTAAAACATGACTGAGGAGGTATATAAAAAGAAATAATCCGCGTAGTTGCCCCATTGTCACTAATATTTGTTGCATCGGACCAACCTCAAAAGCCGTGACAAACTTACAGATATACAACAGCATATCCATTACGCAGAAGATCCATTATGATTCGTTCGTGTCCACAAATATAGAACATGACGGCCTCGAAGATCTAAAATCCCCTATCTGCTAGGAAATCGATATCCCGTTCTTACCATGGTACTTCAGAAATCAACAGTGCAAGATACGCACAGCAGCATGTATCCCTAATAACAGAAAGAGACAACTCCATGGTTATCACCACCTAGTGCCAACTCTCAGAACGAGTCGAATTATAAGGAATCACCCCTAAAACCAGTTTGGTCTTCAAGTGAAACAATAAAGGAAACCTAATCAATGCAGTTTACTGAAAACATGTTGTTAACCAAATCACACTCGGTGTCGATCAATCAATGTCGAGCCTGACTGCTCTGTCAAAATAACAATCATCACGGGAATCACATCTGTTGATTCCCAATACCTTCACAGGTCATCGACCAATAACTCCGGCCCGTGACCCTCAGCGAGTAGTCCAACGGTGCCCCAAGGATGCAATATAATTCGAATGAAGGTAAGCACACACATAACCACCAATTTCTGACCATTGACAGACTCAGGTATCGAGACACCCAATCACAAATTGACCATGGCTATCTCCCAACTCACTCATGTCCACCACGAGTACTAAGCACATAAATTTGTCCAATTTTCAGATGAAAATACTAAAAACATCCTTTGAAACCTAATAGCTCATGATCACCACACCACAGTACGCAGAGGACCCCTCATCAATCATCCAATAAAAGTAGTTCAAGAAATAGCAGTAGCTGTGACTCAGGCTATGCTCATCGGAATCCAACAAAATCAAGTTTTCTAGAAGGGTAGGAGACTCTACTACAATTCCCTAGTTGATGACTCCCTCAAATTCTTTAAGGAACTCAAGTCCCCCGAGTTAATACATGCTTGGAGTCGATCAAACAGCAGGTTTCTGAACTTGCAACATCCATAACTTCCAACATACAACTCAGAATTGCTTGATACTACCCATTCTGGAAAGCTAAGACCCTAGTCTACAACTCTCCAGTTAACCATTTCCTCGAATTCAATCATCTTGATACACTAAAACCTCATATACTCTCAGCAGTATATTCCTTCATGCACTCGCTGCTCCTTTCCGATATCATAAAAATTTGCTCACTCATCGGAATTACTTGATTCTAGATTCTATGGAAAGTTGGGAGTGTCTACTACAACTTCTCAGTTGGACGCATTCTCAGATTCAATCATTAAAGTCCTCAAAATACCAAATTCCATCAGGTGTACAAACATGGAAGAATTGATTTATTTAGCCTACAATATCTCAACTAAGACTGGATCTGCCACAGTCTTTGGAAAATTATAACTTTCAACCTACAAACTGGAATTACAAAATTCCAGGTGTTTTAGAAAGCTATGACTCCCTACTACAAATCTCTAGTTGATCAATCTTCCAAATTCTTAACGAATAATTTCAGAATTAAACATCTTTACAGACTAGTCAATCTGAACTAGGCTGAACTTGGTCTACTTTGAAATTCGATAACATACCGACCTTACGTTCAAAGCTCATGAAATTTGGGATTCTTAATCCACACATATACCATTCCATTGTGTCCAAAATTTGCATTCAAATTCATATCACACGCTGAGTTATGACTCCTCAAACAAAGCATAAAATTTCAGCTGCTCTTTCAACAGGGTTTTTTTACTACTCCACACTATTTATTTTTGAAGCCTCATCAAATGACCTCTAAAAATTCTAAATTTTGAGAATCATCAAATAAACTTATACCAGAAGATACTCCAAAAATTTCATAGTAATATCATAAACACACAAGGAGTTATGGCCATGTGAACTTCAGACCAAAAACAGTCAGCTTTCAGCTGCAACTTCCAGACCAGTGCATTCTACAATTTCTTTGAGGTATCAAACGACCTCAGAAAAATATGAAATTTAAGAATATAGTTTTAGACACATACAAGAGTATCCAAAAAAAGTTTCAGCTCAAAATACCCAGCCCATACTGAGTTACAAAATCGGAAAGACATGACAGATTTTTCACAGCCAGCAGCATTTTCAGCTGCTCACTATCCAGAATTGGACTAGGTGTTTGGGCTACTAAATTGCTTCCAAATATTATAAAAAAATTCATGGATTCTCTAGATACATAAAAGAACAAGTTCCCAAATTTGAGCCCAAAATTCAAACCGTTTGAGAGCAAGAAATTCCCAAACTCACACCTCACATGCATGCTTCTTAACAAAGCTCATGAAAAGGTTGTTCTTACCATACAACTTATCTTTTCTTAAAATTCCACTATCATATGTGATGACCAAAATTTCTCAACTACTTCTACATGCAAAAAATTCACACTTTCATAAAAAGACTAATTTTTAGAGTTAAGAGAATCACCCACTTGTTCTTGTAAGAAGATCTCCTTGTAGCTTGGCTCCCTTCCTTTGCTCCTAGCTCTTGTAGAATTGGCTATCTCAAATTTCCTACTACTCTTCTCCACTTCCACTACTCAAAGACTCCACCCTTTCTCCTTCTCTCTTTTCCTTTTAAGACTAATAGAACAAGAAGATAATAAGAAGTGAGAAGATGAATGAAGGGGGTTTTTTTTTATAGGAGATGGAGAGTTAGGGTTTGTGGAGATGTATGGTGAGATGAGGTGCCAATACACAAGTAGAAGTTTCTTGGAAATTTCTTGGAAGTTTTCTGGAAATTTCTCATTCTCATGAAGTCAACCACACATGGTGAAATGTTTCCACCATTGGATCTTCTAGGGTTCCTAACCCTAGGTCACCATACCCTAGGTTACCAACCTTAACCTTAACCTTTGTGTGAATACAATCCATATTCAATTCAAACATCAACTTAGTTTAAAATAAACTATATATATATATATATATATATATATATATATATATATATATATATATATATATATATATATATATAATCCATATTCAATTCAAACATCAACTTAGTTTAAAATAAACTATATATATATATATATATAATCCATATTCAATTCAAACATCAACTTAGTTTAAAATATAAAATATATATATATATATATATATATATATAGAGAGAGAGAGAGAGAGAGAGAGAGAGAGAGAGAGAGAGAGAGAGAGAGAGAGTCCCCTTCGGTTGCACACCACTTTTGGTGAGCACTCCGTGAGCACTCATGAAATAAAGACCCTATGAAAAATCCGAACCGCTCATATTATTCTATATGCCTAAGATAGCCTAACAATAAAAAATCAAGTAATTTGAAGTTCATTTGCCCATCCATCATGCTGTTAGAATTTTCAGCCATACAATTTTGTGATGATGTAAATTATGGGCAAATGAACTTTAAATTACTTGATTTTTTATTGTTAGGCTATCTTAGGCATATAGAACAATATGAACGGTTCGGATTTTTCATAGGTGCTCTATTTCGTGAGTGCTCACCAAAGTAGTGTGCAACCGAAGATTTCTCTATATATATATATAATAATTTAAAATCTATAAAATATAAGTTTTATTAATTTCTCTCGAAAAATTGTCTTGTCAAACTGTAATACCCCGATTTTCATTTATGAAATTTTTTTTTTTTTGTACGTTTTGTGCACGTGCAATTTTTGCAGTATAAAACCTTATAATTACTTTCAATATGGATAATGTGTGTGTGTATGTATATATATATATATATATGTGTGTGTGTGTGTGTGTGTGTGTGTGTGTGTGTGTGTGTGTGTGTACATGTGTTCTCTAATTATTTTTATAATAGGCCCATTTTTCTTCAAATAAACATAAGCCTTCTTTTTAGCCCAAATCTAATTTTTTTTTTTTGTAAACCATTATTTGGCCCATTAAATGAAGCCCAAGAGCTATTTCTTCTTTTATTACAACTTGTAATGTAGAATATTTTTATAAGAGTATTTTTATAAAAAATATAATGTACAACTTTTTAAATGGAGAACAAATGAATGCACGTGCATTGCACGTACACGTGCAAGTAGCACACATAGTGGGTCGGTTTTGGTATGGAGGGAAAAAGAAAAAAAAGAGTGGAGTTATGGGTGGTAGTTGTTTGAATCATGGTTGGTTACTACAACTTCCCCTTCAATCCTAACCTTTTATTTTTAACTCCTAGATTGATCCTAGCCCTTCATTTGCTCCAATTTTTAGTATAAATAGACCCCCCCCCCCCCCCCCAGCCTAGTTATTCTTGTACTTTTCATTTCTCCAAAACCTATAGTAGAAAATACAATTGTTAGTAGTGTAGTAAGTGAGATAAAAAAAAAAGATTGAGAGTTGTGGGTTGTGCTTGCACCAAAGGAAGGCCAGCATCAAGGAGGACTCGGGATTGCACTTTGAAGGCCGGTTTTGCACATCAAGGAGGAGGAGAAACGCTCTTTTGGTAAGCTCGCGAAGGACTCTTTTGTTTAGGAGGTGTTGCAATATTTATTCTCTCCAAATAAGGTGGGTCATTTTCCATGATTCTAATTAGATATCATGCTAAGGTTGATTAAATTGATAATGCATGAAAGAAACTAATAAGAGCACATTTAATTGGAAAAAGGCTTGTTAGTTGATTGAATTGATGCTAAATAGATTGCATGTTATTCCATTATGAATCTTAAGTTGTATGTGAATTGTTTGTAGCTATGGAATGCTTGAATTAAAATTTGTTGTTAGTATCAAAACTAAATTCAAATGCTAGTAGATGAAATTGTTGCTTTATGTGCTTAGATGGACTTTTGTGATAATGTTTAGCATGAGTAACCTAAAATATATTTTTGGGTTTGTAAAAGAAAAATAAACAGGGAATTGATATAGGAAATATTAATGTTAAGTTGTATAAGAAATATCGAAATGAGATGTGGTAGTAGTAGTATATAATTTAAGTTAATTGTATGAAAAATATTTGTTTAATTACTGGAAAAATTACTTTTAAATTACTGGAGTGTTAAACTATGTTTAATTAGATATTCTGGAGATTTACAAGAAATTTAGTAAAAAGCAAAACTCAAATGAGAGCTTTGAACATCGAAATGTTCTAATTGAACAGAGGATGGATTTAATTAAAATGCGAGTTGTATTCAAGACAACTTGAGCCTATAGCTCAATTGGTCGGGAGACTCTCTAATGCTACAGTGTGTGCGGTTTGTTCCCTTGGATCGCTGGTTCGATACTTGAGAAACCCAAATGCGTTTGTAAAAATTTAATGAATTTCCAACCCGAGAGCATTTAATACTCTCAATCCCCTTTTATATCGAACAGCACGATTGGCCACATGGCCAGACCGTGCAGCTTGCTTCCTGTGGGTTGCTGGTTCGAATCCTGGCCTCGGCCAGAATAATGTCTTTTTGGAAAAAAATGACTTTTGTGGTTTCTTGATGTGTAAAAATTATGGAATAAAATTACTATTATTATTCTAAAAACATGTGTGACTTATGAAAAATAAGTTGGGAGTTATTGGGATAAATAAAGTATATTTGGGAATAAAAATGGGGTTGGAACTATAGTTTTACACTTGTATATTTTGTGAAAAATGCGTTTTTGCAAAGGACGTGAGATAAATGCTAGAAAAGAAATATAACAAAGAAATAAAGTATATATTGTGAAGTTGGTATGGATTATTCTTATTAAAGAATAGTGTGACACTAATGAGTTGGTGAATATTCATTTTGGCTATATATTTGGTGATATGATTTTATTGTGGAAATAAATGTTGTGAAATACACGATGTATAATTGAACTCCATGAATGGTTATTTTGACTCATGAATAATTTAGAAATCATGTGATTGGAAAAGAGAAATGTTATTGAGTATGACAACTCAAACATGTGAATTTGTGAATCGAAATTGAAAATTAGGGTGTAGCCAAAACTCACACCGGCAAGTGAAAATGATGAAATAAGATTATTGATATTGAAAAGACCAAGGTTGGTCATGTGAAATTGAAGAAATAAGACCGGTAGTAGTGAGAGGGCTAACTCTAAGAAATTAATTTTGTTCATGATTTCATTAAATTAAGAATTTAGTACATAGTGAAGAGGTGATGAAAGTAAGAGAAAAACACGAGTATGAGGGCCATCGGATTAGCGGTGTGAGAGTGAGCCACAGAATGCATGCTTGATGCGTCAGGACATGGCGTGGGCACTACTCCGGAATTATTGTCCCGGTGGTGACGCTTGTGGAATGTTTGGTGACTGCAGGAGGATCGTGTGTCATGAAGGAGGCTGAATTGTCCATAGATAGTCTTCACGATGCGTCGTGACATGACATGGGATTCCCCACCATTTTTTCTGTACATGAGCTTGTACTCATAGATCATCTAGGATACTTACCGTAGTTACAGAAGTAGATTAAGTCATGACGAGGGATTGAACCCTACAAGATGAAGAACGATTAAGAGGCTTGCCCTCGGACCTATGTAGTATGGGATGCATAGAATCCGAACAAGTGTGCATTAGTGTCATGTAATGTAAATGATTGCATTAAGGACTAAGTGCACAATCACAACACGACATCAATAGGGTATTTTCCTTTAGTTTGATATGTGACAAGTTTGTGTTTGTTAAATATGGAAAATCAGTTACACTGTTTCCGACATGGAGAGAATGGCCGTGTATAATGTTCGTCGGTTGAATAAACTGACATACCCACAGTTTTGTATGCAGGGTAAATGACATGATAAAGATTAAAGAAGAACAGATGCTTAGAGATTATTCAAATGTTGATGTACTTTTATGTAAATGTTGTAAATTTGTTTCCGCTGTAAAATGTAAAGTGTAAATATTACTTGTAACTCTAATGTAAAGTGAAAAGTTTTAAATTCCTTGTAAAATTGTACTAAATGAAGTGTAAAGATCCTGTAGAATCTCGAATTCAGTGTATTTTGGAATTCGGGGCGTTACACAAACAATCGGGACAAATCCACAGTTTAATCAAGAAGATATCCCGAGTATGTCTTATCTGGTTCAGAACAGCTTATATGTCCGAAATTTCTCAGTTAAAACTGATAATTATTAGAAAAATATGTAATCGTGTGCAAATCTTGACTGTGAACGGATTACTATACAAAAATAGCCATATGCTATTTTGCGGGGTATTACATGCTTAACGGGTTTAAACCCGTTATGAGGCATATTCCAAGAATATTCTACTAACATTAACTGAAAAATAGACGACGGGGGCCTTTAGATCCAAATGATAAAAGTTTGGGTGCTATTGGGGTATTTTTTCACTTTAGATGTGTGTAGGTAAATTCTATAAACTCTAGGTGCCAATAGGTCATTAACCCTATAGACATATAAGCTCAACTTCTTATAAAATATATCTTCAATCATTCTTTCAAAATCTTTTTTTTTTCACCCTTCTTCTCTTACTTCATTGTTAGATTTCTTTTTGCCTCTTCATCATAAAGATATATGCTATTTCAGAAGTGTAAATGAAGAATATATTTGGAGAGGAATAACAACAATAACAAATAGAAGCAACCACAAAGATTATGGTACATGTATCATTCTTTTAAAAGTTATATGATAATTAATCTGGCATATCTTTTTCTCTCACCTTCGCTTTCTTCTAAAGATTGATTCTTCTTACTGTTAGTTGTCTCGTAAGAGAAGTTTCGGCATAGCAACAGAAAAAATGAAGAGGAAAGCAACATAGCGGTATTTTTTATTAACATATACTATGAATGAGTTATATAATTAATAAGATGTGCATAAACACCTACTTAAAATTAATTATCTGAATCTCTCAAGACCTGAAGAAAAAATGATTTCATTTTGAGACATATCTACTTTTTGATGACCACTTCATGTATGCATCAAATTGTGTGACATATAGCAACATATATCTGAAAACACAAACATTAGTTTTTAATGAACAATTTCATATACACATCGAATATCAAACCTTTTCTTTTTTGGGAACTTATCAATTACAAAGACAGGAAAAACTGATAGCGTGGTGTTGAAGAACATTTTATATTGGAGTTTCATTTGCTGCATAAGGAAAGGAGAGCCGAATCGTCAAAATTTGAAGAGAGAGGTGAGTCTGTGAGGTGACGAGAGGTGCCGACTATTGTTACAAGAAAGGTGAATTATTGTATTGTGTATCCTAATTTCTATCATTATTACTTGAAATTGTAGTACATTTAGGATACGAGTACGGAGGCATAATCGACTTTATTTTATAAGAAAGCAAGATGCATCATTGACTGCTTTGCAAAAGTCCTGGAACATATTAATAATAAGGTATAATATTTTATTCTCATAATGTTAAAAATGATGAAGAGCCAATTACTTAATTCTATATTATTATTTTTTCGAAGAATTTAATAGAAGGACCAAGAAATGCATTTGAGATGAGTATATTTTTTTTTATCAAATCATAATATATCACGTATGGAAGAACACCTATAAGAATATTGACTGGATGCAAAATAAAAAAAGGATGAATAAGAAATTACGAGGAGTTTTAAGTTCAAGAAAGTTAAAGTCGAAAATGATAATTGATCTTATAAAACAATACGATGATATCAGTTTATGATTTACTAATTTGTTCTTTATTTAACATCTTTTTTTTATATCTTTTATGTTTTAGATCTAATAATTATCTACATGTTATTTTGTATATACTCAAGATTATATATAATATTTAGAGTTTTTAATATGAAAATTTTAAGTATTTTGTGTACATCATTAATATATAGTGATCATATTATATATTCATTTGAATTCTTAAAGAGATTTATTCAATGATTGATTTTCTTAACAACATAAAATATTGTTAAATTCAGCTGACACGTCCACCAAGCCACGTGTACTTGGAGCATGAAAAATTTCAACTATATATATTTTTTTAAATGTAAAAACTCAGTTTGGCCTCGAACCTAAGACCTCCTTTATATTAGTTATGCACGGGCGAGGGCCATGTTGGATTATATACAAACAATAACTCCAACTCTCCCATGATAATATTAGAAATATTATTATAAAATTAATAATTACTACTAATTTACACGTGCAATGCATATCTTAATAAATATTTTTTTAAAGTAAAGACCCCGATGTAATCTGGCCTCGAACCTGAGACATCCTTAGTTATGCACGTGCGATGCACGAGTTTGTTGTTCAAGGCATATTTTACTCATCCCAAACACTTACCACACTCATTACAAATTATCCCTAATGACACAAAATTTTATTTTATATCAATAACACTTTCGTAAATAATTATGTTGTAATTAAATTTAAAGTTTGAGGACATTATGGTAACTGACTAATCAATTAGAAATTGATGGTTAATATCATTCTCACTTAAAAAGGTGTAGTTGGGATTAAATTAATCAAGTTTGTTTGTCTATAATTTATCTACAAATGACAACCCTAACTCTCATATTATAGTATTAAAGATTATTATTAGATTAAATTTAAAAATGTGCACTACAAAATAAAATGTCTATCCCAGCGATTCTACCCCGGCGTTTGGTAGAAGTGTCGGGATAGAAATTTAGAAATAAAGCAACAAAAAACCCCCTCTATACCGACGTTTATAGAAAACGTCTGGATATAAATGGGCTATACCGGCGTTTTGTATATACGCCACAATATGCCCTAAAAATTTCCAAACCGCGCTGCCCCCGCCCCAATTTTCATTTCCCACTCTAATTTAGTCTCTCTCCCCCTCTCACACTCACAAAACCCTAGGCCAAACCCTTCGCCGTTGTCGTGCCCCCCCCCCCCTCTGCCGTCGTCGTCCCCCGCCTCCAGCCACATGCCTCCCTTGCTCGTCGATTCCCGAGCCCGACCTCCCATCATCACCACCATCACCATCGTCTTCTCCCCCTTCCACCGAAACCCAACTTAAACTCCATCATCCTCACCTCCATTGTCAGCCCCGACCTCCATTCCAACCCGGTCCGCATTCAACCCGACCTCCACTCAAAATTGACTCTAAACCCTCCCTCTCTTTCTCGAACACTAACCCCTTTTCTCCATCAATTTCATTTCTGGTAAGTTTTCGCCAACTCTTTAATTCATATTTTTGGATTTACCCGAAAATGGGTGGGGATTAGTTTAGGTGAAAGGTAAGTGTTTGATATAATGTCTCTATGGATATATTATCCATTTTGTAGTGGTCTGTCATCCATTTTTACTTTTCTTCGACTTTTTGACAAAATGTGATTCTTGATATGCTTGTGTGCTAATGAAATATAGTCTATAAATCATTAACCCTCGCAAGGGATCGCCCTTTAGGTCTTTAGAAGGGATTAAGTCTATGAAGCTTGTGTGTCAGATGTTGCCTTGGATGATACTAATTTCAGTTTTGTTTTGTAGATTGTGGAAGTATTTTCCAAATGTGGCTTAACAAAGGAGGTAATGGAAACCCCTATTTTTTTTTGTTTTAAAGTCATTGCAACTTGGATTTGATAGTTGCTAAGGTGAACAAATATGCTATTTATCTTAAGACATTATGAACAGAAACTTAGTCCATATGGATCGATTTTATAGTTTGTACCTTATTTGCGTACTTGTACATTAGAATTCCTAATCAATGTAAGTTAAGTTTTGAAATAGCTAAACTAGGTTCTTTTTTAGGTGTGCTTGTGGTGATAGTTGGTGGAGTTTTGATTATTTTAGAAACAAAACTCGAGAATCTCATTTCTAACTTCGCTAGATCATGATTGTGGTTTAATTCTTGTTTCTGTAATGGATGCTCATGGATATACTGTCACCATATGTAGGATATACTGCAACCAAAGGTGAGTTGTTTTATTCATATATGAAACCTCATTAAGGTATCAAACTCCTTAAACTAAGGACTAGCATTGTCTCATTGCCCTTGGAATTTCACTCACCTTTGAATTCACATACTCATTTATTTGATCATTTTCTCTAAGTGGTTGTAACTTCATCTCTAACTAATTTAAATAACTCTACAATATTTTCCAGACACAGTATATACTGGACCAGCTTTCTGATCTACAAAGAAGGGTTTGGTTAAATAGCAAAAATAATTCAACTAAATACTTCACTGCAACAAAAATGGGCACATTTGGTAGAAGCGCCGGGGTAGAACCCCTAGTATTAAAAATCCTAGCCCTGACCACCATGCCCCCACATCGTGTAGCCGTTCCCAAGACATCGCTCCGGTCATCATCATCATCTTTCTCTCTTTCTCTCTCACTGTCAAACCCTATGTATGAATTTGACAATTTGATAATAGGTTAATTTGTGAATTTGAGAATTTGGAATTATTAGAAGATTAACTAGGGTTTGTGAAATTGACAGAAAATTATGGTTTGTTTGATTGTGGGGAAAAAATTTTTTGGAGAGAAGAATAATTAATGTTTGTGAATATTATGATTATGATGTATTAGTAGGTGGGTTATGATTATGATTATGGTTTGTTATGATTATGATTATGATGCATTGAGATGTTATGTTTTTGCTAGACCATTTGGATTGTGATGGGTGTGAAGGTGTAAAAGATTTCTCTGTTGGTTTCTTATCTAGTTCGTTACTTACAATTCGATGCTCCTCAAAACAAATCCTGAAGATTCTTTAACAAGAGGAATTAAACGATGCCATGCACTATGTAGACAGTTGATGCTGTAGGAGCATGACACTTCATTATACTCTGTTTATTTTATGACACTAAAATTAATCACCCTATATGATGTAATCATCAAAAATATTTTAATGCTTGGGTCCAACTGCGTTCACCAACTTCGAAGCTAAACTGTGTCAAGGATATAATGGGTCCAACTGCATGCTTGGGTCCACTGAAATTAGTTAGATGTCCACAAATTAAAATGAGCTTCATCTCTTGATACCTTGTGGCTTTTTAAGTTTCTTCCAATTTGATAACTTGTACTCAGGGATATACTTCTTTTGGCATTTTGCTTTATCTTTTGAATTTTGGCATGGAAAAGCCCAAAACTACGTATAGTATTGTTCTTGATGCTGCTTATTTCAGTGCGGGAGTAACAAGTGTGAGTTCTTGTAATTTGTAAAGTGGAAGGGATGTATCTTAACCGCGGTTCGGGTCTATTTCTGGAGGTCAGCTCTGAAGAGTAGCTGTTGGCCGGACAACCGGGGTACGTGCAAAAGGCCTAGGAACACCGGGAGAAATCCCGGCGACAGGCCCTCCGACGATCTAGTCAGTCACTGAAAAAGAGACTGGAAAGCTAGGGTTCAGGTGGGGATTTTGAAATTACCTTGGGCAAGGAGGAGGGGGACCTGGTATTTATAGGCAGAGCCAAACGGGTATCTGACCCTGATGGGCCAGGTAGGACCCGTTTGTCTGTGGGCCTGAAGTTGCAGAAGGTCCGTTGGACTTTTTGACCCGATGATCTGAGATGAGCGAATATCGAGGAGATCCGACGGTCCTGATTGGGCCACATCACTTATATCCACATTATAAGCCCCCCACTCCTGGAGGGTTGTATGCACAAGCCATCGAAGAGTAGTCTGTTCTTGTGAGAAGATCGGAGGAGAGTGTTTCGCGAAGATAAGATAGTGGGCCCCGAGAGCAGTGTTTGGGCTCGGGGCCGAGCCGAACATGGTGTATGGCATGCTCGAAGTTTGTGTCGAGCACAGATCTAGGGGGGTCGGTGCTGAGTACGTCGGGCGAGGCGCTGTCTGAGAGGAAGCAGGTGTGCCTGCTCGAGGTACGTGCCGAGCTCCGAGCCAGTAGCTCGCTCGGGATTGGTGTTGAGCATACCGAGCGAGGTGTTTTTTGAGAGGAAGCTGTGTGCCTGATCGAGGTACGTGTCAAGCTCCGAACCCATAGCTTGCTCAGGATTGGTGTTAAGCACGCTGAGCGAGGCGCTTTCTGCAAGAGAGTTGGCAGCCTGCTCAAGATCAATGATGAACGTCGAGACGATTGCTCGCTTGAGCTCGGTGCCGAGCGGCGAGTTGAGGCACTTTCTGTGAGAAAGCTGGCTGCCTGCTCGAGATCAATGTCGAGCATTGAGCTAGGTGGCCTTGCATTTAAGGCGCTTTTGTGAGAACTGGGGCCGCCTGCTGGAGATCAATGCCGAGCGTCGAGCCAGGTGGCCTTGATTTGAGGTGCTTTTTTGCGAGAAAGTTGGCATTCTGCTCGAGATCAATAATGAACGTCGAGCCGGTTGCTCGGTTGAGCTCGATGCCGAGCGACAAGTTTGAGACCCTTTCTGTGAGAAAGCTGGTTACCTGCTCGAGATCAATGCGGAGCGTCAAGCCGGATTGCCTTGCTTTAAGGCGTTTTCTGTGAGTAAGCTGGCTGCCTGCTCGAGATCAATGTCGAGCGTCGAGCCGGTTGCTCGCTTGAGCTCGGTGCCGAGTGACGAGTTTGAGGTGCTTTATGTGAGAAAGTTGCCTGCCTGCTCGAGATCAATACCGAGCGTCGAGCCAGGTGGCCTTGCTTTAAAGGCACTTTTGTGCAAGAAAGTTAGCAGCCTGCTCGAGAACAATGACGAGCGTCGAGCCAGTTGCTCGCTTGAGCTCGGTGCCGAGCGACGAGTTTGAGGCACTTTCTGTGAGAAAGTTGACTGCCTGCTCGAGATCAATGCCGACCATCGAGCCAGATGGCCTTACTTTGAGGCACTTTTGTGAGGAAGGTGGCTGCCTGCTCGAGATCAATGCCAAGCATCGAGCCAGGTGGCCTTGCTTTGAGGTGCTTTTGTGCAAGAAAGTTGGCAGCCTACTCGAGTTCAATGACGAGCGTCGAGCTGGTTGCTCGCTTGAGCTCGGTGCCGAGGGACGAGTTTGAGGCACTTTTTATGAGAAAGCTGTCTGCCTGCTCGAGATCAATGCCGACCGTCGAGCCAGGTGGCCTTGCTTTAAGGCATTTTCTATGAGAAAGCTGCCTGCCTACTCGAGATCGATGTCGAGCGTCGAGCCAGGTGGCCTTCATGACTGGCCAAAAGCTTGTTTCTTTGTTTGCATGCTCGAAGTGCATGCCGAGGCTCGAGCCTTTTGGACTTGAAGAGAAATTGGTCTTGGGGAAAAATTGTGCTGCATATGGGCCACTCCTGTAGTGACATGTGTGATGCTGGCGTCATGTCTGAGGAATTCAAAGAGTTACAGAATTTTCGAAAATCGAGGATTCATTGGGCTCATTATATATCCCCAACCCCCTTCTTATTTCTCACTTTTGCTCTCTCTCTCTCTCTCTCTCTCTCTCTCTCTCTCTCTAAGTCCCCAATTTTTCTCTCTAGCACAGTGCAGTCACCAGCGGTGATCTTTTCGGCAACCTTTCCGACAACTTACGCAGGTTAGTAATTTCATTTTGTCGAGGGCTCAGTCTGGTTCATCAGCCTCTACATCGGTTCAGTGCGTGGGCCCTACATCTCTCCGACTTTACATCTTGGGAGACAGGGGAGATGGTTTATGACGTCGATCCACTCCGAAGTAGAAAACCTTTCATAGTAGAGTCGAGCGACTCAGAAGGAAGCATCTACATAGAGGAGGAGGGTGACGATGTGGAGGTGGTTGGCGGAGTGGAGGAGGGCGACGATATGGAAGTGGTTGGCGAAGCAGAGGAGGACGAGGTAGTTGAGGGAGGGGAGGAAGACGAGGTAGTTGAGGTCGAGGCTTTGGCAGAGGACCCTAATTTGGTGCCTTTGGCGATGCCCTCCACCCCGAAGGGCCCCCGTGTCTGACAGAAGAGAATGAAGTGGATTCTGCCGGACAGTCCGGATGAGACAGCTCCGAGAGTCAGGCTCGACGTTCCATTCATCGGGCAACCGAGCTCAATTAGTATGTATCCGGACGATGTCGAGGACTTTATCTGTTATAGGGGTGCAACCGTTTTCACCTGGTCGAAACAAAAATTACCATGGATAAGACGCCAACTATTTTGACCGCGGACGATCTTCTGGTTATCCGAGCTAGCTACTTCATAGGTCTGGACTATGAGTTGTTTATCCCTAGCCTCGGGCTCGGCCCCACAGATAACTTAGCTCCCTATTTCTGTATGTTCTGGTGGACGTGTTCAGCACGAGCTTGTGACTACCTATCCACCCATTCATCCAGAAGGTTCTGTCATGGGCGTTGCTGAGTCGAATGCAATAAGAGTCGAACTCTTGGAAGCAGCTCGTGTGCTTCATGCTTCTTTGCGAGGAGAGGGGCGTGCCCCATAGATTGAAGTACTTCTGAGCTGTTTTAGGTATGAGCTCGTCTGACGAGTATGAAGGGATTTACTATATCTCACCCCGCCAAGGGAAGAAGGTCGTCCATGGCCACCCGGACTCGATAAAGGGGTGGAAGGAGAAATACTTCATCGTTCGGAGTTTGACACCCTGGGTGATACCCACGAAGTGGAGCTTTTACAAGCCCAACCATAAGGGCCCCTGAAAGGCCGATCTGACGGCATAGGAGTGGGCAGATGTCGATCGAATATGTGTGGGCAACAGCATCTGTTGGCCGAATGTGACGGAGAGGCATCTAGCTCGGATCGGACTGAGCCCTATTCCTTCTAGTATGTCTTTTTTCTAATTTTGATTCAAGTTTTTTCCTTCGTCCTATACGGTTCTCTTTCCTTTACAGATATGGACGACACAGAAATTGCCACGAGGAGGGCGATGTTGAAGAAGAGGAAGGCCGATCGGGCCGAGCAGGAGAAGGTCCTTTCCCATGAGGTTTCAGAAGAATCTTCCGACCCGAAGCCGAAGAAGCAGAAGGCCTCCAAGACGACCCCAAGCTCAAGTAACCTGAAGGTTACTGAGTATCTGAAGAGTGGCCTCCCCCTCGTCAATCCAGAGGCCCAGGAGGTCATGGGCGACACGGGTCTTCGACCGTGGGCCACTAACTGGGCCATTCGGGTTGCCGACACCATGTCAGAGGGTCCCGTGGCGATCGAGGTGGTCGAGAAACTCGCCCCACCTTGGGACTGGCAGGCCCGGGAGTGTGACACCATTAAGTCCAACTATATGAAGTGGGCTCAGGCGCGCGTGTAGGTAACTTTCAGTCTGCTATGATTCTTTTTTAGTTCGTTTGCTATATATATATATATATATATATATATATATATATATATATATAGGGAAAGGATCGGTTGAGCACTCTTCTAGTGCTCACCGCGTGAACACTAGGCCTTCGGGCATTCATATCGAAAATCCGAACCGTTCACATTGATCTACACATCTAAATTAGTCTAAATATGTAAAATCAAATCATTTGAAATTCATTTGCCCATTCATTGAAGTGTTACAAAATTCTATGGCTGAAAATCATTGTTTTTATAGTTACATGATGGATGGGCAAATGAATTTCAAATAATTTGATTTTACATATTTAGACTAATTTAGATGTGTGGACCAATGTGAATGGTTTGGATTTTCGATATGAACGCCCGAAGGCCTAGTGTTCACGTGGTGAGCACTAGAGGAGTGCTCAACCGATCCTTTTCCTATATATATATATATATATATATATATATATATATATATATATATATATATATATATATATAAATTCTTATTCCCTCGGTTGTAGGCATGCCTGGAGGGTGCCCAGTCGATGAAGCTGCACCCACCACCAGGAGCTGAGGAGGGAGGTGAGGCAACGCTCAGCACTATGAGCGGGAGATGAAGAACCTCAAGTTACAGCTGATGGCGGTCGAGTCCCTGCAATCAGGCCCTTCAGGACGAGTTGGCTCCCCAGGCTGACGCCAGCATGAAGAGGGAGGGCGAGCTAAGGAAGGCGGCCACCCGCGAGATAGAGAAGATCAAGCAGGCTAGCATGGATAAAGTCATCGAGGCCCATGACGAGGTGTATGCCTGGGCAATCGAGCACGTCAAGTAATACCACCCCAAGCTGCAGCTTGACGAGTTTACCTGCGACATGAAGCTAACCGACCATCCACTGACTCCCGGTGGTGGTGGTGACGAAGATGTTGTCGTGGTCGACTCCAATGTCGAAACTGCTGCCGACGAAGAGATTCACCCATCCCTTGAGTAGTAGCCTTTGTTACTTGTTTTTCCTCCTCATTCTTCTTTGTATTTCGTAATTTCCGAACGCGAACTGGCCACCGCACCTTTGTAAATACATTTTTGGGTAATGAATAGCGTTTTTGGCCGAACCTTTTGACTTGGAATTTTGGGTGTAATTTGTCTTGTGAGATTTTGTGAATTTAGCCAAGTACATAGGGTCTGAATGATGTTTCTTTATTTTCCTATGTCAGATGGATGCGACATCAGGGGTAGGCCTGGTCACGCTGAGATGGCACGGCTTAGGGGTAAGGTCACGGACTTAGAGTCCGCTCTGACCCGGTACCGTAAAGAGGCTAGCGATCGAGAGGCGGCTGTTCAATACATTATGGATAAGTCGAAGGGACTTAGCTTTGAGCTGGAATGCTTGAAGAAGTTGATAGCCGACCACCACTTGGGAAGCACGGAGGTTGTGTTTTCGATGGCTAGCACTTCTGCCGGTGACCGTCGTCTGAATCTTTCCTTCGTGACGTCAGTATGGAGAAAGAGTTAGAGGTACAACGGTCTAAGATAATGATTAGGATGTCAGGATCCCGATCCATTTCTATTGGAGGTGCTTGCCCTTCTGCCGGAGTCTCGTTGTCGACCCCGCAGATCGGGCCCGTGAGGCCTGGTAATGCCCATAGCCCTGTTGCGGGTGTGTCCACCTTAGCGGCCGCGAGAGATCCTGCAGAGGACCAAACTAGTTCGGCCGGCCTTGAACTGGCCTGTACCAACCTTACGGCTCTAGGTGTAGGAGCCCTAGATCGATTGCGAATGATGAAACAAAGTTTCACCGATTGTAATGATACACTTTTGTTGGTTGTAATAATAATAAATAACATGATTGTATTGGCCTTTCATGAGCCCTTTCGCCATGTGCACGCGTTCAAAATCCAAGCCAAGGGGCGAGGACTTGACAGGTTGAGAACTCCCTCGTAGGTAGTCGAAGTCCAAGCCGAGGGGCGAGGTCTTAAGAGATTGTGAAATCTTGGGAAATTTATGTGAGACGGAGGGATTTAGTGGTCAGCTCAGGGATCAGGTTGAGCGTCGAGCTCTGTGTGCTTTTTGCGAGAAAGCTATGGTAGGATTTGTAAGCCCTATTTTCGATTTTGTTGTATTTTGTTTTCTTTTGATTATTGTATTTGGATCCATTTGTTATAGTGTATTTTGTCTTTTCTTGGGTTCTTTCAATCTCTCTCGATCGATCTGTGTTCTTTTGGTAGGATTCTGTTCTCTTTGCAATTTTGCTCTTTCTATTTTGAGTCTGATTTATTCTCTTTATGTTCGTCTCATCTCATTGCATTCATTTTTCTCTTTTTGGAACCAAAACCGATACCCAGAACCCACATAATCTCAACCCAGAAACCCTAATTCTTGATTCTCTATATATACCCTATTAAAGTAACCCTAAATCTATTCCACTCACTCTCCACCGTTTCTCTCTCCCCGATCCCATCTCCTTCCCCTCTCTATTTTCGTTGCACCCTAAACCCGACCGAAACCCTCTCACCCCATTGGCTACTTCGATCACCTTCGACCTCCGTCACCACCTCCATCATCATCTCCATCCCCTCGCCCTCATCACCGTCGTGTTCCCCCATCGTCACCCCGTTCTCCTCGTCGAACCCAATCCACCGTATTTTTCCACATCGCCTTAACCCATCGCCGTCGCCCTAACCCATCTCCGTGCACCCCACCGTTGTCCCGCCGTCCCTCGCCGCTCCACCGAAGGCCCTAGCGTCGCCGTTCGAGCCCCCGATCGCCGTTGTCGTTGCCCTTCTGTTTCCAACAGAAAAACAGAGCTCGCCTTCGTCAAGGCTGCCGTCGCCGCCAGTCGCTTCCCGACCGTGGTGCCGACGTTTTCGCCATGGTGCCGACGCCGCTCCGCCCCGCCGCAGTGCCGCACCTCGCAGTCGCCATTTTCTCTCTCTCTCTGCTTGCCGAGGTTGAAGAAGGTCCCCGATTGGTTGATTTTGTCGCTCTGTGTTTTGGCACATCGGATCCCCTATCACTGTTCTATGTTCGGGCTGATCCGGTGTGGAGTTCACCGAGAGCTACTGTCTTTGTTTGCTTGGGATTCTTCGCACGTATTTCACACGTGCTGTTGGTGTTTTCGTCCGGGATTCTGATCCCGCTATTCTTATTATTTGAATCTGCAATATAACAGGCAAGTCTCTTCTTGAACTAGCATTTTATTCTGTTCAAGTTTATTTGACCTCCTGCAAGTAGATCCTGTCCATTTCATTATCATACTGCTTTGACAATTCTGTTAAGTTTATCGAGGGTTTACACGAGCTAACCCGACATACTCTTAACATCGTGCTATCTCTTTTATCTAAAACCAAGTCCCCATTGTTTCATGCATATGCATATTTAAATAACTAGATTCATACATAGGACTACTTGATAAGTTGGACATGTTAAATTGTATGTGCTAGATTGAAGTTGATCGATGAATTGATACCATGCCTGTGATAATTATATCTTAAACTTAGACATTTGCATGTTGACACCTAGGATCACATTGATTACCAATTTGCATGCTACATGTGATCATATGATTTATTTATTTGCCTATTCATATTAAGACAATTTTCTGAAATGTTAGTTGTTCATTTTGTATCAAATTTTCACCCATGATAATGTCATAATTTTAATTTTCTTTACAATCATGAACTTTTATCCTCTGATGTCTAGTTTAACATCTTTTTGACGGATCTAATTTCCGGTGTGTAATTTGCTAGATATCAACATTTTAGTACAGCCATGTTAGAAATTCTAGATTCACAATTTCATGCGTATCCTGCTATTCTATATTTTATTTGACCCTGTTAACAAGTAAAAGAAAAATCTGAAATAAATTAGGCTAGACCTAGACATGTATAGGTACTTCCCTGAATTTTTATAGATTTTACTAATGAGTTCTCTGACTTGAAATAATTAGTTGAACACAACCTACCGCATGCTGCCTGAACATAAAACCTGAATAAAATAAAGTTTTCACCCTAGTTTTTGTATCCTTTATAAGACTTAATTATATTCGCTGGAACCGTGTGGAATTCTACTTTGTATTACTTCCGGCGGATTCAGATTTGATATTTTTTAGTGGCTGTAATCTGTATTTTTGTACAACAATGTCATGCAGTCCTGATTATGTGAATTGTGCTTATTTGATGTGTTTGCCTCATGCTTTTGCCTGTAGTGCATAGAATTAGTCACACTTAGTATTATACAACATTGACACCCTCTTGCATGCTCACATAGGATGAAAATAAACTATTAACAAGTCGGGGTATTATGGATAGACTTGGTAGTGAACGATCGGGAAATGTACTCGGTCAGGCCTTCTCGCCCGCACGAATACTTGACATAGAAGGAGGAGCATTGATTGCAGTGATAAATTGTTAATTCTTGCATTTAAATTATTGTTATCAATGCCAATTACACGATCTGTGAATTCACCATCGGTCTAAAACGATCACTATGCTTGCGCCGAACCTGTGGAATGGGACACAGTAGTACGTGCACTAGATAGATTAATAAAATACTTAATAACCTGCATCTCATGCTTGATCTTGACTTGACATCACTCATTACATGCGTGATTATTGTACACCTTTGATATTATTGCCCGTCTTTGCTTTGTTCTTTGTCTTTGACCATGTTCCTTTCCTTTGATATTCATGCTTTCCTATTATCCTCTGTTTTCTCTACTTGCTGCCCACGACTTGCTCTGAAGGCACTCTTTTATTTCTTTTTAAATCAAGATTTTACAGGTACTGAAGGATCTGTTCCCGAAGGAATTGGTGAGCAACGTTTCTAAAGATGGAACCAGTCTCCGCTGCTTAGATTTATTTGCTGCTAGATTTATTTTCTTGAACATTGTTATGACTTGTACTTTGTTTTTGGGCTTTATGACCCGGAGTTTGTTTTGATCCCAGATGTTGGATATTTATACTGTTGGACTATTTCAATTATTATTGGAATTTATCTTTGATTCATGTGGTTATATTTCTTGCGTGGTTGTATTTTGTTGTTCTTATTGCTGAGATAGTCTGGTACAGCTTATGGATGGTGTTTACATCATTCGCTGGGCCGACATTACGTGCTCGTATTCCGTATTTTGGAAAGCGGGGCATGACACCTTAATTGATCGCAAATCCAAATTATGTCATTTGATCACCCTAAAACATATATTACTCTCAGGTGTACAGAACTACACACTAAGCTTTACTCAAACAGAGCTCTCAGCTCAAATCCTGGTCTCTGTCCAGTCTTGTAAAAATCATTTTAAATCATCTACTCACATGAACTACCTCAATTAAGTTTTCTTAGAAGGCTCTAGATGTCTACTACAATTCTCCAAGAGAACACTTCCTTAAAATTTGCTCTTACAGGGCCTCAATTGTATCATCTCATCAAGGTGTCTATTCTGACTGAATTAAGCTCAGTACATGCTAAAAAACTCATAATAAATTATATACTCATCTAATGGTCACCAAATTTACATTAACGAAACTAGACATTATAATGAACAACATGCAAAAAGAATCATACTCAAATTCCAAGTATTCACTGAGTTCTATCTGTTTCGAACATGCATAAAGATCATACTGTTCTTCAGTCACAGTTCTAACTACTGTTGATAGACTAATTTTGAACATGCATGTAACTTCATCCGAATAATTTCATGATTTTTCCATAGAGTCAAGATACATGTAAGAAAACATAGTAAAAATTTCAAAAAAAGATCATGTGCCAATTAATTATAAGAATTCCCTCAATCTCAGGTATCACAGTCTACAGATCCTGCTTCTACCTTACGGCTCTGTTCCAAAAACGGATTTTATTAAAATACCAAACAATCTTACAAAATTCGAAATAATTCATGCATCATCTAGACACGTAAAGGAACAATCTGTGAAAATTTCATCATCAAGTTCCCAGTAGTTTGTTCTCAGGAAATTCTAGAAAATGACATGAAGATCAAGATTTCAGATTCAAGTTTCAGATTATTAACATTTACTCTTAAATCAACCATTCTCATGCTAAAAGCATTCATACATACAAGAAAATCAACAAGGATGAACAAGACAAGTTTAAAGAAGCTCCCCACCCTGATTTCGCTTGAGAGATGGTGGTAGTCTTCCTCCAAGAATCCTAGCTCCAAGGATTGAGAATTTCTCTCCAAATGCTCTTTTCCTTCTCTTTTTCTTTTAGTGTTCTGAAATTTCAGAACTTGGGAGAGGAGAATGAGGGTTTTTTAATGAGAAATGAGTAAGGAAAGAGGGAGGAAAGGGGGTAGGCTGGATTTGGGGTAGTAGGGGGGTAGGGTAGGGTAGAGTAGGGTAGGGTAGGGTAGGGTAGGGTAGGGTGGTTTTTGCAAAACCATGTCTAGCTCATGGTTTTGAGGGTACAATGTTTGCTGAAATTTTTAGCTCTTAATTGAGTTCTAGATGAGAGATGAGAGATTTGATTTGAGTGTATGCAAAGTATACCGATTGTAGTATCATACAATGATATATTTGCATATGTACTATACCCAAAACTAGTATATATACTAGTATCGGTCCTCCTCATTCTCATGCATCATCTAGAATGCAACCACCCTCATGGACCACCCCGCAACCACAATTAAATGCACCTCACATCTCATATGCGCGCATATAATCAAACAACACTGCAATATATACATACATACAGAGAAACAATATATATATATATATATATATATATATATATATATATATATATATATGTGTGTGTGTGTGTGTGTGTGTGTATATATATATATATATATATATATATATATATATATATATATAGGTATGTCTATTAAGAGCTGGGAAGCTGGAATCCTTATCAGGAGCTGGAGATCTCAGCCATCCGATCGATCTTGATCGCGATCGGACGGCTGAGATCGACAGCCGCTTATCTTCAGATAGAATCAGGGGTAAAAGGGGTATAATCGAATTCCCCTCTATCTCTTATCTTCTCACGCTCTCCTCTCTCTCGCTCTCTATTTATCCAAACCCTAATCCCAGCTCTTATCTTCTCGTGCTCTCTCCCCCGCTCTCGAAGATCATCCCGCTCTCTTCGAAACCCTAATCCCTATCTATTCTCTTCTCACGCTCTCTCTCCATCCCGATCTCCATTTTCGAAACCCTAATCCACCTCTCTTCGAAACCCTAATCGAAGAGAGCGAAGTGGAGCTCTCTCTCTCCCGCTCTCTTTCTTCGTCACCTGTGTAAACCCAACTCCACGATCAAGTGAAATCTCCAGCTACTTATCTTCAGATCTGTCGAGGGGTAAAAGGGGTATAATCGATCAGCCCCTATCTCCCTTGTCGTCTCAGCACCAAAGAAGAGCTCTCACAAGTTCGTTCTCTCTCTCCGACGGAAAACCCAAACCGCGATAAGGGTTTCGATTTCTCACCTCATTTTCAAATTTTATTTCCTTTACAAATGCTTCTAGTTTGTTGTTATATTTTTAGCCCTTAAATTATGCTTTGATAATATTCGTACTAGTATTCGTACTAGTACATTTAGAATAACAAATAATATTTGTACTAGTATATGGAATTTTGAGATGTGGACATGACACATGCATATAAGCACACAAAATGCATGTAATATGCAGCTTAGTTTTTGTTTCTTTTGAGATTTGCTTCAATCACTGCTAATAGTTTTGTTAATAGGAGATTTTTTTTATGCCTGTCGATTCCATAAAATCAAAATTGGAAAGTCAAATCCTTTGCGTGTTGTGTATGTGTACTAATACTTTAGAGGAAGAAGCTGAGGGTTGTTTGCCATTTAACTATAGATGTTTCTCCCAAAAAAAAATATTTAACTGTCAAAAATCTGTACATACTTAAATTTTTCAAACACTAAGTTTCATATCCACTCAGTATGAAGACTTTATTACTTGTAGCTTCAGAATGTAGTCTGTTAGACTTTTTCCTTTGTGTTAATTTAAAGTCGTAGTATTTTTTTAATGTTTGTTGTCTCATTCTCCTATGAAGGATGGAGGATGAAAATGAAGAATTACTAAGCCAAGATGTTCAGTCCGGTTGGAGGGACGTTGATGATGCTTCTAAACCATTTGTTGGTTTAGTATTTGCAACATTAGACGAAGGATATGAATTTTTTAAAAGATATGCAAAATTAGTTGGTTTTTCAGTGCACAAGTTTGCAACAATGCTTGACACTACTACAAAGAAGAGGTATTCACAACAATTTGTATTCTCAAAGCAAGGTAAGCCGGTAGATACCGCTGGTGTGAATGTTGCCAATATTGAAGAATCGTCTTCTTCAATATTGATCAAGATAAGGAGAAGAGCTGTGACGAAAGAATGGTGTATGGCTCAAATACGAATGCAAAAGGACGATGACGGGAGATGGTCAATCCGAAGGTTTGTTGAAGAGCACACTCATCTTTGTGTTACACCTAGAAAGCAACAATTTTTAAGATGTAATAGATTTGTTTCCGAAGCGCAAAAAAGTTTACTTAGTTCTTTCAAAGAGGCTAACATAAGAACTTTAGAGTTTATGTCCTTCATGGAAATAGAAAATGAAGGTTTCAGTAATATTAATTGTACTGAAAAAGACATTAGGAATTCGTTGCAAAGAGAGAAGGATGGGATGAGAGCTTATGATGTTGATATATTGCTGGAGCACTTGCAAGAGGAAAAAGAGATGAATCATTCTTTCTGTTTTCATTACAAGGTTGATGAAGACAACAAATTAACTCATGTGTTTTGGGTTGATGCTATTGTCAGGAAGGCTTACAAGCATTTTGGTGAAGTGCTAATTTTTGATACCACATATGATACCAATGAATACAAGTTGATTTTTGCTCCATTTACTGGAGTTAATCACCATGGTCAATCTGTCAATTTTGGTGCGGCTTTCATAAATAAAGAGACCACCGACTCTTTTGTTTGGTTGTTTGAAAAATGGGGTGAAACAATGGGTGGGTCTCCACCAAAAGTTATCATTACAGATCAAGATCCTGCAATGGAGAATGCAATCCGCATGTGTTTTCCTGGTTCGAGCCACAGGCTTTGCATGTGGCACATTCTTAAAAAGCTTCCCGATAAGCTTGGTGGTCCGGGCCTGAATAGTGATTTTAGCATTCCATTCTATAGTTGCATTTGGGAATCAGAGACCCCGGAAGAGTTTGAGATGAGATGGAATGACGTAATGAACGCTAATGTACAAATTGCAGGTTTTACTTGTTTCAATAAATTATAGCTATGTTTGACCATTTTTTAGTAGTATTAGTACTTGATACATATTACAATAACAGGTAATCCTTGGTTTTCTGACATTTATGAGCTTCGTCAGAAGTGGATACCAGCTTATGCTAAGCATATTTTTACTGCTAGAATTCGCACAACTCATAGATCAGAAAGTATGAATGCTTTTGTGGATAAGTATGTTAATAGAAAAAATTCTTTACATGAATTTATGACGAGGTTTGAAAGGGAAATAAGGAAACAAAGACAAAATCAGTTAGCAGCTGACTACACCACTCTTCATACAAAACCAAAGCTGTAAACAGATTTTGAAATTGAGACACAAATGTCTGAGCTGTACAACAGAGCGAAATTTCATGTATTTCAAGCTGAATTAGTTGAAAGCTTGAATTACGCCTCTTTAATGAAAGTTGACGACGGTAGTGTGCGACACTATATTGTGAGGAGAATGGGAAAGTCAGTAAAATCTGATAAAACAAGAGATGTGTTCTATAAGGGAATGGACAATGGTGGGTCTTTCACTTGTAGTAAATTTGAAGTGGAGGGAATTCCTTGTAGACACATCCTTGTGGTATTGAGGAATGAGTTTGTTGATTTCCTGCCTCAATCTTATATTTTAAAAAGGTGGACCGCTTCGGTAACTACCGAGATTGTATATGATGATGCTGGTGAAGAAATCATTGGTAGGTACGGTAGTCCACAAGATTTGGACATGGTGGAGTTGTCAAATGAAATCAACAAAGTGATGAGGATTGTTCGCTCATCAAAGGAGATGCGCCAGAAGGCTAAAACATTGCTAGTTGGTGTTGTTGCAAAATTGCAACAAGATATGCCCCAAGAATTGCAACAAGCAACAAGTACTTCACTACCTAAAACAGTCCATATTCATGTACCGGATATTGCAAAGACCAAAGGTAGTGGGAAGCGAATTAAAGGGGGTAAGGAGAAAGCATTGGAGAAGGCTGTGAAACCACTAAGAAAGTGTCGTTTGTGCAAGAAGCGTGTTAATCATGACAGTCGCACTTGTCCTTTAAAGGAAAGGTTAGTAATTAAATACAAACTTTATAGTTTATTTTTGTTATATATAATATAATCTTATTTTCATTTTGTGAATATTAATCGTGTAGCTCTACTATAAATGAGTCACAAGCTTCTACTACTTTTTCAACAATGGAACCCATAACAAAGGAGGCTCCAAATATTGCATAAACTTTGTTGGTTTATTTCTGTGGATTTTGCAAGGTATGTGTCATACATGATTTAAAATAATTTCTGACCCATATCTGCCATTATTGTTCTTTAATACATTATAGCACATTTATTAAATTAACCGTTATGTCTTCTTTGTGTGCAGGTAAAATAATGATGGAAATAAAATAGATGCTCGATAAGAAATTTAGACCTGAAAAGTTGGTAAAAATATTTGGTTTATAGTTTATAATTCCAAGTTAGTAGGCAATGATGAAAAGTTTATGCAGCTTGAATTTTTTTTTGGACGCTAGTCGGTGTGGCTTAATAAAGCAGCCCTAGTGACAAATTCAAAATTCCACATTTGACTCACTTATACTTGATTTATTATGCGGCAGTGATGAAAAGTTTATGCATGATTTTGTTTATTCATGATTATTGGATGGTGTTCAACTTCATGTTCAATTTGGGTTTGTTTTGAGCTGGGAAGCTGAAATTATTTGACACTTCACCCTTTTGTTCAATAAAAGTTGTTCTGAGCTTACCCATTTTCAACTTCATTTTGAAATGCATTTGTACTGATTTTACAAATTTTTAGGTTCATGGTGGTGTTATTCTGAGCCGGCATGATTTTTGCATCTGAGTCTACAGTTTTCTGTTTTTTGTTGCACTTGTTCTGAGCCTACAAGTTTTAACCATGTTCAACATACACTCTCCAGGAACATACCACATACGCACTTGCATTTTTTTCTATTTGATGAATCATTTTGTGCAGGAATTCAAGAGGAAGAACAAGAAGGTCGTTAGCGAAGAACTGGAGATACCTTCAGAACAGTCTCCGACAAATGGAATTCTTTATTGTGTAACCAATGTATGGACTGTAACGAAAATAGTTGTAACAAAATTTGATGTGTCATTCTCTGTCTCTGTTTGTATCATGTTTTTTCTGAGCTAACAAAATTGGATACTTCATGATGTGTTTCTGAGAATACAAAATTTGATACTTCATGCTCTGTCTCTGATTGTTCTGAGCTTACAAAATATGACACTTCATGCTGTGTTTCTTGTTTGTTCTGAGCTAACAAAATTGGATACTTCATGATGTGCTTCTGTTTGTTCTAAGAATACAAAATTTGATACTTCATGCTCTGTTTGTGTTAGTTCTGAGCTTACAAAATTTGTTACTTCATGCTCTGTCTCTGATTGTTCTGAGCTTACAAAATTTGATACTTCATGGTCTGTTTGTGTTAGTTCTGAGCTGGCAAAATTTGATACTTCATGATCTGTTTGTGTTAATTCTGAGCGTACAAAATTTGATACTTCATGATCTGTTTGTGTTAGTTCTGAGCTTACAAAATTTGATACTTCATGGTCTGTTTGTGTTAGTTCTGAGCAAGGGCAAAATTTGATACTTCATGATCTGTTTGTGTTAGTTCTGAGCTTACAAAATTTGATACTTCATGATTTGTTAGTGTTGGTTCTAAGCTTACAAATTTTTCATACTTCATGATCTGTTTGTGTTGGTTCTGAGCTTACAAAATTTGATACTTCATGATCTGTTTGTGTTAGTTCTGAGCTTACAAAATTTGATACTTCATGCTCTGTTTGTGTTAGTTCTGAGCTTACAAAATTTTGATACTTCATGATGCGTAATACACCAAAACAATCACAGAATTTCGATCATAACACCAAAACAATAATGAACTAAATATGTGGAAGAATTTCGATCTTCATAGAATTGTAAGGTAATACTTTACAAAAATTTTGCAACGTAACAAATGTTCTTGACATCTGACACTTTACAAAAAACTGAAACTTAACACAAACTTTACAACATAATACAATGTTCAATAACGCATAGGTACATGAAAAACTTTACAAATACTGAAAGTATACAACTTATTGTTGCTCCTAATATATACTTTGTTTTGTATAGTGTCAACAAAAACACAATTTTAGTTTGCTCCAAATATCAACTTTTCGCGTAGTCCAGTATTCAATAGCTCCAAGAAGCACTTATGCTGAAATCAACCTGAAATCAAAATTAAACATAGCTCATTTAACCTGGAAAAGACAAAATAATTACAAAATATAGTCGGCTCAGAACACAAAAAATCATTCAGCAAATATAGTAGGCTCAGAAAAACAGAGGCTGAACATGAAGTTCAAAATTTGTTAGCTCAGAAAAAACAGAAACTGAGAAACAAGTAGCTTGGGAGCAAACAGAAACAGATAATAAAGTATCAAATGTTTGTAAGCTCATAACAAACAGAGACAGAGCATGAAGTGTCAAAGTTTGTAAGCTCAGAACTAACACAAACAAATCATGAAGTATCAAATTTTGTAAGCTCAGTACAAACACAAACAGAGCATGTAGTGTCAAATTTTGTTAGCTCAGAACAAACAGAAACAGAGCATGAAGTGTGTAATTTTGTAAGTTCATAAATAACACAAACTGAGTCTGAAGTATCAAATTTTGTAAGCTCATAACAAACACAAACAGAGCATGTAGTTTCAAATTTGGTAAACCTAGAACAAACAGAAACACATCATGAAGTATCAAATTTTGTTAACTGAGAACAAACAGAAAATGAACTCTTCGAAACTGGACATGAAGTATCAAATTGTGTATGCTCAAGATAAACAAAAGCTGGGCATGAAGTTTCAAATTTTGTAAGCACAAAACAACAGACACTGAACATGTGGTTTTAAAAAAACCAGTAGGCTCAGAACACACTATTCATAACTAGGGCTGCATTGGGGTGCCGCGCCAACTAGGATATTGTTAGGGTTATATACTGAAAGCATCACTTTTGTATTAACTTTATTTCCTTATTTTTTTTGAATGAGAATCATATGGGCATATGTTTGCATATTGTGTTTATTATAATATTAATGCAAGTGTCTGATATTCTATAAGGTTGATAATATGGTGTGAGGTGACACACAGAAGATCATATTATCAGTTTCCTATGGAATATATAAATAGTTCACAACCTAGACGGACTTGGACAATCCATTGGAAAGGTTGTAATGTATTCTGGTATTAGTCTATCTTGACTATAGGTTTACACTAGTACACTTTGTGTGTATTGAACAGGACCACTTGAGGTTGTTCTCTTTGTACTGACTATAAAAGAGAACAAATACCTCTGTTATTATGGATGCTTATGCTCTTAATCCAGATATAATAACAGACATGTATATGCAGTGTGCATTACTTTGACTCATAAAAGAGTGAGATTCATTATGGATCAACAACCTCTATGAATTGGGTAATAGCATTGTATGTATGATGGGCTGTTGATTGTAAAAGGAATCCATGTCCCGATACGTCGGGTTGATGATGTCCCCTTAAGGAGCTCATAAGGATTGTCATGTAAACCCTGCAGGTGGATTATATCCGACATGACAAATAAAGTTGAGTGGTACTACTTAAGGATAAAAGATGTTGATCAATGTAGTTGTCAGTAACTTAATTTGATCAACGGACATTCGATATCTTAACATGGGGAGTTGAACGATCATATAGTAAAAGGAGCCCATAAATATAATTTGGGATTAGGAAGGTAGTGCAACAATAGCTCCTTAGTGGACCGAGCTATTGTTAATGGGCCTGGGTTGTGTGTTCGGGCTGAACACGGGATACCCAGATCCGTTAGGAGACCTAACCCTAATTTCTCCTCATGGTCCCTGCCGTAGCCTTATATATATCCTCTATTTTCTCTGGCCGTCATTAACAATCTGATATACAAGATTTTTTTCTCAAATCTCGTGATTCACGTAAGGAGAGAAAGAGAGATCAGCCAAGGGAGAAAGGTTGGGAGATCGTCGCCCACACGACGTCCAACCCGAGGAAGGAATACGTGCAGAAGATCTTGGGGTCGCTGTCGTCTTCTTCTCACCGCAGGTATACTTTGTGAACCCTAGTTTCCGCTGTATAGGGTTAGATCACAATTAAGCAATCTGTTTATCTTTAACGATCGATACGCACACCAATCCGTAGTCCTGGGATTCATCTCAGTTCCATCAATTGGTATCAGAGCCGGTATTGGATCTGCGTATTGATTGTTACATCCATGTTGTCCAATAAAACTTGTGTTGCATGATAGTCGGTAGATGTAGATCTGTTCTAGATGTAGATCTGTTCTAACTCGGTTTTGCAGGCATCTTAGATCCAACTATTATGGTCCAATGCATGTTTTGTTTGTGTTGTTGTTTTGTGGATGTAATTATTTCTGTGATTGTTGTTTTGTGGATGTAATTAATATCACGAGGGTTGATCGTGCTTATAATTTTAATTTTTCAATCTAGATTATGTGTGAACTCCTTCGGGAGGCATAGGATTGATGTAATTTTAATTTTTCAATCTAGATTATGTATGAACTCCTTCGGGAGGCATAGGATTGATGTAATTTTATTTTTTTTATTTTTTATTTTTTATTTTTATCGATCGTGATGGCGGTGGTGGCTGTTTCTGACGCCGGAGGAGATACTATTTCAGGCAGTCCGGAGATCGACAGATGGTTTCGATGAAGAAATCGGGCAGCCAAACCTAAAAAAAAAAAAAAAAAAAAAAAAAAAAAAAAAAAAAAAAAAAAAAAAAAAATCGGGGTAGCTCCGCGCAGGGTCAGATTTGGGCTTCGCACAGTCGGGGAAGAATCAGGAAGGATGGCCATAATAGTTGGATATTTATTTTTCAAATTTATTGCCATTATTGCTTGTTCTGATTATGCATGTTTATTATTTTGTGATGTTTTTTTTGAAAAACTAGGATCACATTAATAATGGACAACATGGACATAAATTAACTAGTAGAAAAACCCTCATTGTTAAATAACTAAGTGGGAGAGGGAATTCTTTTAACATGAATCCCACGGTCTCCATTGCTGGTTTGTAGGTGATATAATTATACTTGCGTGTTGGCTTTAGTGCTTTCCTCCATATCGGATGAGTATAATTATGGATCACCAGTATAAACTTCCTTAGGGATAATTATAGAAAGTTACCTAGTATGTGTTCACCTCTCCATCTGAAGGAACTCAATACAAGATAATGGACTTAGTATTAAGCAATGGTATACACTTAGATACAAATAATGGTATCCTCCCCATCGGAGTCACTGCTATTATTTGTAGGACCAAAGCAAGACCAACAGATTAATTTTATTTGTCATAAAGTTGTGTTGACATGATAGTAAAATTAATAGGAAAAACCTACTTGAACAAATATTGAATTTGTATACGTCCACACTATCGTGGCATGCTAAATTCATGGTGTTTAAGGTGTTGGTGAATTTTTTTTATTGTTTTGAGGGAATCAATATTTAATTAATTCAAAAAGTTATGCCCTACATAATTTTTATTTTATGTGATTCTCAGGATTTCAAAAATGGGTTCTTTCAGTCCACTTATGGTGATTCTTAAAGAAAACAAACTTACTGGCCCTAATTATATTGACTGGAAACGTAACTTGGATATTGTCTTAACTGCTGAAGAGTACAAATTTGTACTCAATGAAGTATGCCCACCTAAGCCTGATGCTGACTCTGATGAAGAGGTCAAAGAGGCTTATAAGAAGTGGATTAAGGCAGATGAGATGGCGCGGTGTTACATTTTGGCATCTATGTCAAATGTACTGCAGCATCAGCATCAGGCCATGTCCACAGCTTATGATATGATGTACAACCTTAAGGAACTCTTCGGACATCAGAGTAGAGCAGCTAGGCAATTTGCTATGAAGAGTTTGATGAATGCATCTATGGCTGAGGGGACACCAGTAAGGGATCATGTTCTCAAGATGATGGGTCATCTAAATGAGATGGAGATCCTTGGTGCTGAAATCGATGGGGAAACCCAGGTCGATATCATTCTCGGGACTCTGCCTAAAAGTTTTGACTCGTTTTGCCTTAATTACAACATGAACAAAAGGTTGTATACTTTGTCAGAACTTGCAAAAGAACTACAGGATGCTGAAGCTCTCTTCAAGCACAATGCCCATGTTTATGTGACTGAAAAGGTCTCTACTTCTAAGCCGAAAGGTGGTAAGAAGAAGAAAGTTCAGAAACAGGTAAACTCAGCAAAGAAGGGCATGGGACCTCAAGGCGCTGTGAAAAAGCCGAAAGGCAAGTGTTTCAAGTGCAAAGGGTCAGGACATTGGAAGACTGACTGTCCACTTCTCAAACAAAAGAACAAAGAAGGTATATCTCATTTACTAGTTGTTGAAACATGTTTAGCGGTGCTATCTACCGGCACCTGGTGTGTAGATACAGGAGCCACTAATCATGTCTGCAATACATTGCAGGGGTTCCAGGAAACCAGACGGCTGAGTGATGGAGAGATATGCTTGTTTATGGGTGACGCTACAAGAGTAGCGGCCGTTGCAGTAGGAGATGTTATTTTATCTTTTGGTAAAAATAAGTCTTTGACATTGAGAGATTGTCTTTATGCACCTTCACTTAGAAGGAATTTAATTTCTGTTTCTATGTTAGTTAAGGATGGATATTCAGTTTATTTTAATGACAATATTGTTATTAGAAAAAATAAGCATTTTATCTGTTCTGGTGCATTGGTTGATAATCTATATGTCATTAATCCTATTTCGCCCACAATGCAACTTATGGAAATGAATAATATGTCTTCTAACATAAATAAGAGAAAAGAACCTTCTTGTATGAACCAAACATATCTTTGGCACTTGCGATTGGGGCATGTTAACCTAAGAAGGATTCAAAGACTGGTTAAAGATGGACCTTTGAGTTCATTGGAAGTGGAGGCACTACCAGTCTGTGAATCCTGCTTGGAAGGTAAAATGACCAATAGGCCTTTCAAGGCAAAGGGGTATAGGGCCAAAGATGTGTTGGAATTGGTTCATTCTGATTTGTGTGGGCCCATGACTGTCCAGGCTAGAGGTGGCTTTGAATATTTTGTCACATTTACTGACGATTATTCAAGGTATGGATACATTTATTTGATGCGCCGTAAGTCTGAGTGCTTTGAGAAATTCAAAGAGTACAAGGCAGAGACGGAGAAACGTCATGGAAAATGTATCAAGTCATTACGTTCAGATCGTGGTGGCGAGTATCTCTTTGGGGAGTTTAGGGACTATTTGTCAGAGGCTGGGATTACATCCCAATTATCAGCACCTGGAACACCCCAAAAGAATGGTGTAGCAGAAAGAAGGAATAGGACTCTTATGGAGATGGTTAGATCAATGATGAGTTATTCAGATTTACCAGATTCGTTTTGGGGATATGCCTTAGAAACTGCAGCTTATATTTTGAACTTGGTTCCTTCTAAGTCAGTACCAATTACTCCCACAGAACTGTGGACTGGGCGTAAGCCTAGTCTGAAACATGTTCGGATTTGGGGTAGTCCAGCACACGTGCTGAATGGGAAAGCCGATAAGTTGGAATCTCGTACAGAAGTACGCTTGTTTGTAGGCTATCCAAGAGGAACGAAAGGTGGTTTATTTTATAGTCCTAAGGATCAGAAGGTCATTGTTAGCACCAATGCTCGATTCTTAGAGGAAGACTATGTGATGAACCATAAACCCATAAGTAGAGCTGTTCTAGAAGAACTGAGAGGTGAGACACCAAATACTTCAGTACCAACAGTACAACAGGATGTACCACCAGTAACTGCACAACGTGTCACAAATGTTGCACCACAACCGATAGTGCCTCGTCGTAGTGGGAGGGTTGTGATACAACCTGATAGATATATGTTCTTGGGAGAGTCGTCAGACTTTGTCCCTGAGGAACAAGATTATGATCCCTGTACCTACAATGAAGCACTCCAAGATAAAGATGCAGAGTCTTGGCAAAAAGCAATGATATCTGAAATAGAATCTATGGATTCTAATCAAGTCTGGGAGCTTGTAGAACCACCTATTGGTGTAAAAACCATTGGATGCAAGTGGGTCTATAAGAGAAAAAGAGGATCAGACGGTAAGGTTGAAACCTTTAAAGCTCGGCTTGTTGCAAAAGGTTTTACTCAAAGAGAGGGTATCGATTATGAGGAAACCTTTTCGCCAGTAGCCATGCTTAAGTCTATCCGGATTCTTTTATCTATTGCAGCTCATCTTGATTATGAGATTTGGCAAATGGATGTCAAGACAGCTTTCCTTAATGGAAGTCTTGAGGAAGACATCTATATGAAGCAACCAGACGGGTTCATTGAAAAGGGCCAAGAGCATCTTATTTGTAAGCTCAAGAAGTCCATTTATGGACTTAAGCAAGCTTCTAGATCTTGGAACATATGTTTTGATCAGGTGATAAAATCCTATGGATTTGATCAATGTCAAGATGAATCGTGTGTGTACAAAAAGTGTGACGGAAACGTAGTGGTATTCCTAGTACTTTACGTGGATGACATCTTGCTCATTGGAAACAATGTGAAGGTATTATCTAACGTAAGGGTATGGTTATCCAAACAGTTTGATATGAAGGACTTGGGAGAAGTAGGTCACATCCTTGGGATCAAAGTTCTACGAGATCGCAAGAAAAGGATGTTGGGCTTGTCTCAAGCTTCCTATATCAATACTATACTAACTCGTTTTAGCATGCAAAATTCTAAGAAAGGTTTCTTACCTTTTAGGCATGGGATTGCTCTATCAAAGGAGCAGTGTCCGAGGACACCTAAAGAGATAGAGAACATGAAAGCAGTTCCTTATGCTTCAGCAGTAGGAAGCTTAATGTATGCAATGCTATGTACGAGACCAGATATCTGCTTTGCCGTTGGCATGGTTAGCAGATATCAGTCTAACCCAGGACAAGAGCACTGGACTGCCGTAAAGCATATTTTGAAGTACCTGAAAAGGACTAAAGATTACATGCTAGTTTACCAGGCAGATAGTTTAGTTGCCTTGGGGTATACAGACTCAGATTTTCAGTCAGATAGGGATTCCAGGAAATCAACCTCAGGTTATGTATTTACTTTGGGAGGTGGAGCCACTATATGGAGGAGTATCAAGCAAAAATGTATTGCTGATTCTACCATGGAAGCCGAGTATGTGGCAGCCTCTGAGGCAGCCAAAGAAGCGGTTTGGCTCAGAAACTTCCTATTGGACTTGGATGTGGTACCTAATTTGCCTAAGGCTATTACACTTTATTGTGATAATAGTGGTGCAGTTGCAAATTCGAAGGAACCACGAGCCCATAAGGCAAGTAAACACATTGAGCGCAAGTACCACCTGATACGAGATTTCGTAAAGAAAGAAAAAGTTGCTGTGATCAAGTTAGCATCAGCAGACAACCTAGCTGATCCCTTCACTAAGAGCTTACCAGCTAAGGCTTTTGATAGTCATGTTGAGGGAATGGGAGTCAGATGCGTAGCAGCATGGCTTTAAGTATAAGTGGGAGATTTGTAACAGTATACTAAAAAAGCAATGCTTTGAGTATAAGTGGGAGATTGTTAGGGTTATATACTGAAAGCATCACTTTTGTATTAACTTTATTTCCTTATTTTTTTTGAATGAGAATCATATGGGCATATGTTTGCATATTGTGTTTATTATAATATTAATGCAAGTGTCTGATATTCTATAAGGTTGATAATATGGTGTGAGGTGACACACAGAAGATCATATTATCAGTTTCCTATGGAATATATAAATAGTTCACAACCTAGACGGACTTGGACAATCCATTGGAAAGGTTGTAGTGTATTCTGGTATTAGTCTATCTTGACTATAGGTTTACACTAATACACTTTGTGTGTATTGAACAGGACCACTTGAGGTTGTTCTCTTTGTACTGACTATAAAAGAGAACAAATACCTCTGTTATTATGGATGCTTATGCTCTTAATCCAGATATAATAACAGACATGTATATGCAGTGTGCATTACTTTGACTCATAAAAGAGTGAGATTCATTATGGATCAACAACCTCTATGAATTGGGTAATAGCATTGTATGTATGATGGGCTGTTGATTGTAAAAGGAATCCATGTCCCGATACGTCGGGTTGATGATGTCCCCTTAAGGAGCTCATAAGGATTGTCATGTAAACCCTGCAGGTGGATTATATCCGACATGACAAATAAAGTTGAGTGGTACTACTTAAGGATAAAAGATGTTGATCAATGTAGTTGTCAGTAACTTAATTTGATCAACGGACATTCGATATCTTAACATGGGGAGTTGAACGAGCATATAGTAAAAGGAGCCCATAAATATAATTTGGGATTAGGAAGGTAGTGCAACAATAGCTCCTTAGTGGACCGAGCTATTGTTAATGGGCCTGGGTTGTGTGTTCGGGCTGAACACGGGATACCCAGATCCGTTAGGAGACCTAACCCTAATTTCTCCTCATGGTCCCTGCCGTAGCCTTATATATATCCTCTATTTTCTCTGGCCGTCATTAACAATCTGATATACAAGATTTTTTTCTCAAATCTCGTGATTCACGTAAGGAGAGAAAGAGAGATCAGCCAAGGGAGAAAGGTTGGGAGATCGTCGCCCACACGACGTCCAACCCGAGGAAGGAATACGTGCAGAAGATCTTGGGGTCGCTGTCGTCTTCTTCTCACCGCAGGTATACTTTGTGAACCCTAGTTTCCGCTGTATAGGGTTAGATCACAATTAAGCAATCTGTTTATCTTTAACGATCGATACGCACACCAATCCGTAGTCCTGGGATTCATCTCAGTTCCATCAGATATGATAGATATATAATCAAGAATAAATACAACAAGCTTGAAATAATTATTCAGATCATAAAGTGTTTTGCATCACGGCCTACACCAACAAACAGTTGGAGAGAATCAAACACCAAAAGGCTTAGATGAGTACCCAACACATACGCATCCAACGTCAGTTACTATAAAATCTAGTTTTCTGTTGTTTGGAGCTTACAAAATTTGATACTTCATGCTCTGTTTCTGTTGTTTTCAGCTTATCATCAACTGTCTTATATAAATAGAGTAAGTCTATTAAGAGTTTGGGAGCTGAAATCCTTATCCTGAGCCGGGGTTTTTAACCATTCGTTCGCTACTGATTGCGATCGAACAACTCATCTTCGATCCCGCTTATCTTGAGAATGTTTCGGGGTAAAAGGGGTAAAATCAAAAACCCCTATCTCTCTTTCTTACTCACGATCAATCGACCTCCTCTCTTAATAGACTTACTCATGAATATATATAGACTAAAAAAAACCCAATAGGCTCAGAACACACTATTCATAACTAGGGCTGCATTGGGGTACCGTGCCAACTAGGATATGATAGATATATAATAAAGAATAAATACAACAAATTGAAATAATTATTCAGATCATAAAGTGTTTTGCATCACTGCCTACACCAACACACCATCACTGCCTAATATATAGTTTTTTGTATAGTGTCAATGATCTGTTTGTGTTTGTTCTGAGCTGACAAAATTTGATACTTCATGTTCTGTTTGTGTTGTTCGGAGCTTATCATCAACTGTCTTATATATATAGAGTAAGTCTGTTAAGAGCTTGGGAGCTAAAATCCTTATCCAGAGCGGGGGTTTTTAGCCATTCGTTTGCGATTGATCGCGATGGAACGACTCATATTCGACACCGCTTATCTTCAGAATGTTTGGGGGTAAAGGGGGTAAAATCAAAAACCCCTATCTCTTATCTTCTCACAATCAATCGACCAAGCACACATAATAGACTTACTCATGAATATATATAGACTAAAAAAAATCAGTAGGCTCAGAACACACTATTCATAAGTAGGGCTGCATTGGAGTGCCGCGCCAACTAGGATATGATAGATATATAATCAGGAATACTTAAAACAGGATTGAAATAATTATTCAGATCATAAAGTGTTTTGCATCACTGCCTAAACCAACACACTGAAGGAGAGAATCAAACACCAAAAGGCTTAAATGAGTATCCAACACATACGTATCCAACGTCAGTTACAAAAATTATACTGATACTATCAATCATTGTGTGTCATCGGTGCCCAAAAATTTGATGAATTAAGCTAGTCTCAAATCACATAAATGTAAGGTAAGTGTGGAGGGCATTGGACATTCAAACATTTTTATTTCATTTCTTCACCATCTACTCTCCCGCTCATACCCCAGATGTGTATTCAACTTTGAATAATTATCATGGCACACAACCAAATACCCTTGAAAATAATTTCAATGCCCAAAAATTTTGTAACCAACTTATATCAAAATCAATCTCATCATTGCCTACACACAAAACCGAATGAAAATGCAAGAAATTAAACAGAAATCATAAAAGCATTTATGAGAGTCAAACACTTCCCTCCGGAATCTGAGAGAGGCAGAACCCAATGAGCCGAGAAATCGAAACCCTTATCGCGGTTTGGGTTTTCCGTCGGAGAGAAAGAACGAACTTGTGAGAGCTCTTCTTTGGTGCTGAGACGACAAGGGAGATAGGGGCTGATCGATTATGTCCCTTTTACCCCTCGACAGATCTGAAGATAAGCGGCTGGAGATTTCACTTGATCGTGGAGTTGGGTTTACACAGGTGACGAAGAAAGAGAGCGGGAGAGAGAGAGCTCCACTTTGCTCCCTTTGATTAGGGTTTCGAAAAGAGGTGGATTAGGGTTTCGAAAATGGAGATCGGGATGGAGAGAGAGCGTGGGAAGAGAAGAGATAGAGATTAGGGTTTTGAAGAGAGCGGGACAATCTTCGAGAGCGGGAGAGAGAGCGCGAGAAGATAAGAGCTGGGATTAGGGTTTGGATAGATAGGGAGCGGGAGAGAGGAGAGCGTGAGAAGATAGGAGATAGAGGGAAATTCGATTATACCCCTTTTACCCCTGATTCTATCTAAAGATAATCGGTTGTCGATCTCAGTCGTCCGATCGCGATCAAGATCGATCGGATGGCTGAGATCTCCATCTCCCGATAAGGATTCCAGCTTCCCAGCTCTTAATAGACTTACTCTATATATATATATATATATATATATATATATATATATATATAAGCATTTTATTATCCGGGGTATTACATTACTCCCTTCTTAGAATTGTTCTGTCCTCAGAATGACGCTAGGGACAAAAATAGCAGACAATCATCCTTGATCAGAAGATACTTTCCTTGATCATCTCCAATTCCTCGAGGAATATCCTCGGCAACTGACTTTAAAGTGCTCAATACTGGCTTGCAAGCCTCAAGTGCTCAACGCATTCTCCCATCATGGAGATCAATCTCATCATGTGGATCATTTTGGGGCCTGCCTCATCCCACATCCACCGTACTGGGGGTGAATCACTTGGGGGATGTCGCTATCGTCCTGGACTACTGAAGATCAATCCCTCTCCACCGAAATTTCTGGGGACTTTTGCGTCCCACGTTCCGGAATACTGGGGAATATCTCATTCCATGGATTATTCTTGGGCCCTCACCATACGAACTCCCTATGAGTATTGCTCTCGTCCCGAAATACTGGAGATCAATCCCACTCCACAGATCATCATGGGGCCTACTTCATCCCTCGTTTGGAATGCTGGAGAATATCTCACTTCGTGGATCATTCTGGAGCCCTTACTCATCCTTGAATTCCTTCGTGGGTATTACTCTCGTCCTCGGAATACTGGAGATCAATTTCACTCCATAGAACACTCTGGGGCCTATTTCATCCCTCGTCTGGAATACTGGGGAATATCTCACTCCCTGGATCATTCTGGAGTCAACGTCCCACTAACCTGCTCGTGAATGTTGCTCTCGTCCCTGGAATACTGGAGATCAATCCCACTCCACAGAACATTCTGTGGCCTATTTCATCCCATGTTCCGGAATATTGGGGAATATCTCACTCCATGGATTATTCTTGGGCCCTCACCATACGAACTCCCTATGAGTATTGCTCTCGTCCCGAAATACTGGAGATCAATCCCACTCCACAGATCATCCTGGGGCCTACTTCATCCCTCGTTTGGAATGCTGGAGAATATCTCACTTCGTGGATCATTCTGGAGCCCTTACTCATCCTTGAATTCCTTCGTGGGTATTACTCTCGTCCTCGGAATACTGGAGATCAATTTCACTCCATAGAACACTCTGGGGCCTATTTCATCCCTCGTCTGGAATACTGGGGAATATTTCACTCCCTGGATCATTCTGGAGTCAACGTCCCACTAACCTGCTCGTGAATGTTGCTCTCGTCCCTGGAATACTGGAGATCAATCCCACTCCACAGAACATTCTGTGGCCTATTTCATCCCACGTTCCGGAATACTGGGGAATATCTCGATCCCTGGATCATTCTAGAGCCAACGTCACACAATCTTTCCCATGAGCTTCGCTCTCGTCCCTGGAATACTGAAGACCAATTCCTACTCCATGGATCATTCTGGGGCCTATTTCATCCCTCGTCTGGAATGCTGAGGAATGTCTCACTCCATGGATCATTCTGGAGACAACATCACACAATCTTTCCCATGAGCGTCGCTCTCATCCCTGGAATACTGGAGACCAATTCCTACTCCACAGATCATTCTGGGGCCTATTTCATCCCTCGTCTGGAATGCTGAGGAATGTCTCACTCTATGGATCATTCTGGAGCCAACCTCACCACACGAACTCCCCATGAGTATCGCTCTCGACCCGAAATACTGGAGATCAATCCCATTCCACAGAACACTCTGGGGCCTATTTCATCCCTCGTCTGGAATGCTGGGGAATATCTCACTCCGTGGATCATTCTGGAGCCTCCATACTCACGATCGTTCTTGCTTCATCATATCTCCTTCTAGTGCCCGAGTCAAGTTCTCAGCATATCTTCTAGCTCTCGGTTGCACTACTTGAGGGTCGGTGTCCACTCCTCCTTAGAAGAAAACGAGGCTTACCAAGGAGAAGGCAAAAAATTCAGCTTTATGCCTTATCCCAAACACTTAATAAAATAAGCACAAGACAAGAGATGACCAAATGCCCAAGAAAAAACTTTCATGCTTTATGAAAAGTCATAATATCTTGCTACAGAACACAGTACAAGTTTGTCATTCATGGCTAGCAAGAAATGCAACTAACAAAATATATTACTATTCTAGATCATGCACCACTTCACACTTCCTTCCAGTTAAACTGAAGTTCGTCTCTGACAAACAGGCTTCTTCCCTTTATCGACCACCTTCAGTAACTGGTCATTGGGGTTCCCCTGCAGTTGTGGACAATTGATTTCTTGTGCCCGGCTTCTCCGAAGTTATAGCAAGTGTTTGTCTGGGTTCTTTTTGGGCATTGACGCTTGAAATGACCTTGTTCCTTAAAAAAGTAACACACCACCATCTGACTAGGCTCTTTAAGCTTTCTGGACTTCTGAGTTGAGTTTCGCTCGCCATGGTCAGAAGTGAGAATATACTTCTTCCTTTTTTTCTTCGTCTCGGCCTCGCCTTGACTCTGTCTCATGTCCATTTCTGTTACCGCAGCTCACCTTACTAGCTTGTCGAATCGGCAAATGCCTAACAGAACCATCCTCGACCTCAGTCCAGGCCTAAGCCCTTGCTAAAATCTCTGGGCTTTCTTCGCTTCCTCCTAGACCATCTCTGGTGCATACGGTTACAGCTGAGAAAACTTGTCTCATATTTCCTGACAGACATATTTCCCTGCTTCAAATTGTGGAACTTCATTGCCTTTTCTTCTTGCACATCCGTGGAAAAATAGTGCTGTCAGTATTCCTCAAAGAAATCTTCCCAGGTGATCTGACCTCCTCCAAGACCACGCTTCACGAACTACCACCAAACTGGCATCCTTCTCCAGCAAGATTGTGGCCAAACGAACCTTGCTGGCCTCTGGAGTCACCAATACTTCAAACATCGTCTCCACCTGACGTATCCAGTTGTCAGTAGCCGTGGGGTCAGCCTGTCCTTCGAAAACTGGCGGTTTCATCCTCTTGAACGATTCCACCATCTTCACTAAATCAGCATTTATAGAAACTCCTGTTCCCTATGGCGGTGCTTGGTTTCTGCTAGCTTCCATAAATGCTCCCATCATCTGGTATACACGGGTGTTACCGCTGATTTCGGTATGGGGGTAAACAGATAGAATTTGTGGATCCGAGGAAAACCTGAACAGCTGACTCGGCCTTCTTGCTCCCGTCGCAACCTGCAGGGAAGTGCGAGACACCGGGGTTGATTCCGGCGACGCACCCTCCGACGCTCTTGTCATTAATCAGTAAAAGATTAAGAAAGAGCTTAAGTGGTGAAAAAGTGATTAACCTGGTCTTGGTGATAGAGGGGCTGTATTTATAGTCGCCTTCGGAATGATTTGGGGCCTGATTTCCTGCCTAACATTTAGGAGCAAAATCCTCCTATCCTGTTTTAGGAAAGTAGGCCTTGATTCCCTGGTGAGAGCAAATCAAGCTTATTGATTTGATCTAATCAAATCAGTGGCCTGATTCTCCCTTGGTGGACTGGGCTTGTATCGGGTCGGGACCCGCGCCCAGTTGGAGTGGATTTATTCGCGGGCGGTTGGCTTCGTAAGAAGGAGACCCAATACCCATTTTGGATCCATCTGTATGTGAAATTACCTTTTTACCCCCGTGCTTCAAGATTCGTGCTCGATCTGGACGGTCCCGATTTAACCCCAATTTTAGCCATATCACGAGCCCCCCACTCCTAAAGGCTGAGCGTGATCAGACTTTGAGGAGTAGTTCAGCAGTTTCAGTGGCTGGTGGAGTTGTATCGGAGTCCAAATGTGGGATTTTGAATCTAGAAAGGGGGTAGTGAGGTAACTTTTGACGCTGTGTGCTGTTCTTGAGCTGCGTCGGGTATCTGACAGTCTTTTATCTACTTTTTTCGAAGTATTTGTTTAATTCTGCGATGTGTTTGCTAATCGTTCGGGGGCTTTAGCGGTGCATTCAGGGTAATAATTGTTCACTTCGGGGTCCGAAAGTGTGTCCCCGAATTTTCAATTATCTCCCAGAATTTTTAGCTAATTTTCCCGAGTTTTTAGCAATTTTTTCGCAAATTTTAAACAAATAAAGCGATAAAAATAAATAAAAAATGATTTAAATACCGATTAATGACGTGGCTTGATCTGAGCCATTGATCATGGGCGAGCACCAACTTCGGAAGGATCTGATGGCTGTTGTAGCTCGGCAGCATTTTTCTCCATTTTCGAGCTCGGAAAGGCACTTGCTCGGCTGCCGACCGGAGACTAGGGGGGTTCGGCGTTCCGAGCGACGTGGCGCAATCTGGGCCATCGGATGGTGGCGCGTTATTCAAGAAAACGCTATCTTGTCTTTTAGCGCACGTGGCGCAATCTGGACCATTCATCGTCTGGAGCACGAATTTCTGAGAGATCGAACGGTCGCGAATGATCGGTGGCATTTTTTCTCCATTTACGAGCTCGGAAAGGCACTTGCTCGGACGCCGACCGAAGGCAGTGGTGTTCGGCAGGTCGAGCGATGTGGCGTTCTCTGAGCCGTTGGATGTTGGCGCGTATCTCGAGACAGGCGCAGCTCCCAAGAAAACACTATCTTGTCTCTTAGCGCACGTGGCGCAATCTGGGCCGTCTGATTGAGATCAGACGCGAAAGTTGAGGGGAAAGTGGTTTTTCCCCGTTTACGAGCTCGGAAAGGCACTTGCTCGGACGCCGACCGAGGACCTGTGGTTTCTGACAGTCCGGGATGGTTCTGTTCTCGATGGTATTAATTGTGCTCTGGGACTTGCGCGGCGTTCTGCCTTCCCAATGTCATTAAGGATGAGTCCCTTAATTAATACGCGGCGTTTCAACTTCCGAGGGTCATAATGACTGGTTCTTGAAGGTTGGCTATAAGTACTCCACTCTCTTTGCCATTTCTGTCACAATCACCATAGAGTCTCAGACCTCGGGGGCACTTAGCCTTGGGTAGTTTCTCTCTCGAGTTCCGGGGAGGTGGTCGCCCTTCTACCTGGTTTTCCCTTTGTTCTTGACGGCCCCAAAGTGGATGTCAAGAGCAAGGGGGGAATGAGGTAGTAGTGGCGACGACCGTAGTTCGGATCCGAGGGAGGATTTACTTCAGAAGGACGGGCAGTCGTCTTGTTGTCTTGTTGTTTCCCCATTCCTCACTGCTCCGAATGGGGGGTGTTAGGAGCGGGGAGCAATAAGACAATAGGGTCGACGGCAATAGTCCGGACCCGGGGTGTGGGCCTCTTCGGAAGGACGGGTGGTCGTTCTCTCACCAAGATCTTCTGCTTTCTTTGGCGGCTCCGAAGCGAGCGTCGGAGTGAGCGGAGGCCTTGGTGAGAGAGTGACGATCCATGTCCAATGCCGATCTCCGGGCCATCCGAGCCCGCTTGTTGTAGCTCGGGCTTTTGGACCGTCCGAGCCTGTTGTTAGCAACTGTGAAGGCGCTGCGGTTAGGGCCCTCCTGGCAAGCCGCGTCATCCAGTCGCAAACAACTGGCTCGGAATGGTGCGTGTCTCCCGATCCCTGAGTGTGGATGGGTCCCCTCCCATCTCTGTCTTCCTTCTGGGCTGATGGCTTCTGATGGGGGTCAGCCCGGGGGAGTTAGAGACGAGAGGAGCGCCGATCTGTTTCTGACCGGGGCCCGTGGGTCGGTAGGATACCGGCCGAGCCACGGGACCTGGGGGGGCGCTTGCCGAAGGCAGCGCCTCAAAACTGAATCAAAACTTTACTGCCTTCCTTGGACGTAGGCGAGGCATCCGAAGGTTCGATCGTCCGAGCGGCGTGGCGTAATCAGAGTCGTTCGACGCTGGCGCGTATCTTGAGACGGGCGCGTTTCTCGAGATAACACTATCTTGTCGTGTAGTGTTCTCGACGAGATCTAGGCCGTCTGATTGGGATCACGCACGAGTATTGAGGAGAAAGTAAGTTTTCTCCGTTTACGCGCTCGGAAAGGCACTTGCGCAGATTCCGACCGAACCCTGTAGCCGTAATGTAGGTTTCGCTTGCAGCTCGGATTCAGATCCCCTGGTGCCGAGCTAGCTGACTTGGTGATGGGACAGCGGTGGTGGGCCTTCGCGATGTTTCGAGAGCGGCCCAAAAGTCACTTTGGGAGTCCAAGGGACGTCCCGTTTTTACTATAAATCTTCACCCCCCCCCTAGACCAAGTCTCACTTTTCATTTTTACTCTCTCTCCTCAGTTTTCACTTTGCTGCGAAGTTTTCTGCTCTCTGGCGGTGCTGCTGGCTGTCGCGGTAGCGTTTGTAGACTCCGGTGAACTCTCCGACCGTACACGTCACTTCAAGGTCAGTTTCTATCCCTTCTCTCTTTGAAATGGTTAAGATCACTGAGACCCCCGCCTCGGAACAAACCGTTGGCCGAGGGGATAAAGGGAAGGGTGTGGCTGAGCCGAGCGAGCAGGAAGTCGTTCGCCCGGATAGAGAAGGTGATGTGGCCGAGCGGCCTAGGGAGGTTGAGGCCCCGTCCGGGATAGGCAAGGCTGTGGTCACCATTGTGGAGACGCCGAAGAGGGCGGGGGCGTTCGGTCGGCAGCCCATCGTCTTGTCGAGTGTGGGCGGCGTCCGGGACTACGCTGATGACGTCCTGGAGAAAGTGACTCAGGGTACAGCCCCACTGGTGGAGGAGAATGAGCCGAGGGAAGTTTCCGAGGTGGACCATGCTATCTCGTCGCTCACCGAAGATGACCTTCGGATGATCCGAGAGGGATTCCGGATCCCGCAAGAGTATGTCCTGCTTCTCCCTGGGCCGGGTTTTCGAGCAAACACGAGCTGTTCGCCAGACGTGTGTGTCTTCCCGGTCGATTCCCTTATCGCCGGACTCCGCTTTCCCCTCCATCCGTTCGTGGTCGAGGTCTTGGTCTTCTACGGTTTGAGTCCTGCTCAGCTGGCGCCGAACACATGGAGGCACGTTACAGCCTTCGTCCTTCGATGCCAAGAGGTTGGCGCTAAGCCGAGCATGTTCCTCTTCCGTAATCTTTACCGACCCTGCCAGCCGAGGAAGGAAGAACAGAGGTTTTACCTATCGCCCCGGCCGGGCGTGAAACTGATCGAGAATCCGGACTCGATCAAACACTGGAAGACGAAGTACTTCCTCGTCCGATCCCTGACGCCGTGGGTGATACCGGCGGTTTGGGAGACGGAGGGCCTGCCCAAGCGCACCAAGAAGGAGGTGCCACTGAACGAGGGAGAGGCCGAGGTCCGGAGGAGGCTCCTCGCTTTGCCGACCATGAGTTGGAAAGATATTACAGAGGGGGATCTGTTCCGTGGGGGTCTCAGTCCGATCGACCCTCGTACGCTTCTGGTATTTATACTTATCGTTTAAAGCTCATGAAAATTTATCTAAGTTTTTTCGTTCGGCTTTTGCAGAGACGATGAAGATGGACTACAGAGCCCTGATGGCGAAGGGTCGTTCGGAGCAGGAGAAGAAGAAGAGGTCGGCGGCGGAGACTCAGGAGAGCCGGCCAGCGAAGAAGCCTTCGGTCGCGAAGACCGCCGAGCAGCCGAAGGTCGTGGTCCCTGACCCTGCGGAGGTCCAGGTCCTCGACCCGCCCGCCCCGGATGCACCGATACCGACCCCGAAGGGGGACGCTCCTGGTCCGTCGATCGGGACGTTCGGCGCGACGGAGGTGTTGTCCCTCCAAGTTCCGCCCCTGACTGCCGAGGCGGAGAAGATCCTGACCGAGCGTCACAAACAGATCTTCGTCCCCGACTGGCAAGTCATGCAGGTCGACGGCTTCTTGGGCGATGGCAACATCTGTATGGAGGCCGTGAAGCACCTGCCGACCCCGAAGGACCGAGCGACCCTGAAGGCCGGGCAAGCAGGGGACGCCGTGATGCAGATCGCTCGGAACACTATGTCGGTAAGTTGACCGGGTTCTTTCTCTTTGACTTTTCTCCCCTTGAGTTCTTCTCCCCCTTTTTCCTTTTTATTTTTGGCACCAAGTGTTTGGGTTCGGATTTTAATCCGTCGCTCTTTTCCAGACCCTCTGCCACTTCAACTTCTTGGTCGAGGAGATGGCGAGCAAGGAGCAGGAGAGGGAACGGGAGAGGGCGGAGCGCGTCAAGGTTACGCAGCGGCTTGATGCCGAGCAGCTTCTCTCGACGAAGAGGTCTGCCGAGGTGAAGGGGTTGGAGGGACAGCTGGCTCAGTCCATTCAGCTGTCGAAGGACACGGCGGCGAAACTTGAGGCCGCGGAGAAGGAGGTCGCCGAACTGAAGGAGGCCTTGGCCACCGCTCGGTCGGAGGCAGAGAAGGCCCAGAAGAGGGCCGAGAGGACCCAGGCTAAGCACCAGAGGAAGGTGAAGCGGGTGAAGAAGGCCGTGCAGGAGGAAGCCGCTCAGCATATGCTCCAGAACATGGAGGAAGCATACGGTCGAGCGCTGACCCACATAGCCGCCAGGAACCCAGGCTTCGACATCTCCTCCTACCACTTTTACGACCCCGTGGAAGGGGAGGAGGGCGTGCCGAGGGGATGCTCGGGCCTGTGGGAGAGACGGAAGTCGTCGAGGGTCCTGCGGGGTCCGAGGTCGAGGGGGAGAAGGTGGACGGCTCCGAGGAGGAGAGCTGGAGCGAAGGCGAAGGGGAAGACGGTGGCGAGGACAAGACCGAGGGGTCGACGGACCCGAGCGGCAAAAAGGTCGACCCCTGACTCGGTTGTCTTCTTTTTTGTCTTTTTTGTTTTGTAAGCCTAACCGCGGACTGGCCACCGCTAGTGTAAAGCTTTCACTATGATTTTGAAATGAAAATATTTTGTTTGGCCAAAATTTGTCCAAGTGTTGAGCTTCGGATTTGTGTGTTTCCGAGTGTTGGGTACCGGATTTATCTCTACTTTTCAGGTGAAGTTTGGTCCGGTCACGGAGCTCGTCTGCCTCCGGAAGGAGTTGGCCAAAATGAAACGTGAGCTCAAGGACAGCCGACAGAGGCGGTTTCTTCTGCTCGGCCAATCGGAGGAGGTGAAGGCAGTTCTACGGAGGCAGTGCCGCGAGCTGTATCAGCTGCGGAAGCACTACCCAGCCCCTTGTCCCGAAGGGGAAGTCAAGCGGCTCCGCGGGGAACTAATCGCCGCCGAGCAGAGGAATGCCGATCTTCTGGCAGAGGTCCGACACTTGGAATTGGCGGAGAGGGAACGCTCGGCGGAAGCAGTGAGGCTGGCCTCCGAGCTGGAGAAGGCGTTGGCCGAGCGCAAGAGGCTAGTGGCCGACGTCGATAGGCTCAGAAGGATCACGATAGATAGGGGAATTGAGGTCACCCACTTCCGTCGGCTCGCTGCCGAAGGTGCTAATGCCTCCGGCTCGTCAAGGCCTTCTCGCCCGATGAGGTCGGTGAGGGACGACGTTCTTAGAGACAGGATTGTCGAATTGGAGGAGGAGATCGCGTCGCTCAAGCCCGCGCCGGAGAGGGCTAACATTCGCAGTACTTCGTGCACCCGCGAAGAAAGTGAGAAGGGGATTTCGTTTTATGAGCTTGCGACACGCTCGCCTATGACCAGGCGGAGTCCGGCTGACGCGCAGAGCAGCGCGGCTGTCTCGTCGAGCGGGGCCTCGGCAGGTGCCGTGGTCAGGGCTAACAGTGAAGGGGGGACGCGTTTCGTTGGTTTAGGATCGAGCTCGGAGGGCAAACCTCGTCGTTCTCGCGTATCCCTAAACCGAAGCATTCCCCTTCCGAGGAGATCTTGACCTCGTTGTTTTTTACTTCCGTTGATTGTTGTAAAGTTTAATTGTAGGGTCGGTTCGGCCATTTGTAATACCATTACATCTGAATGTAAATTTTGAAAGTTTCCTTAGAACGTTTTGAAAGTGTGTTGGACTTCGGCGGAGTATTGAATTTGCGTTATTCTCTTTCCCTTCTTTTCAGCTCATCGTGACGATCCACAGCTCGGACTCCAACCATTCGAAAGGTGACGCCGAATCCGGGGGAACCTCTGGAACGGTGGTTCTGAGCCCCAGGAGCGCCGATCTGAAGTTACGCCGAGCCGAGAGTGAGTGGGACCACCTTTCGTTGGTTTTCAGCCTCCGGGAAGCCGAGGTCCAACGCTTGGAGAACAAGATCGTCGAGCTGAGCCCCGCAGGAGGGGATGACGACTCGCAGACCGCATTCAGCAACGCTCTTCGGGTCAAAAGCATTCGGCACATCCAGTCGAAGATTATTGCCGAGCGGGATGACTTGCTCTCGGAGATGCAGTACTTGCGGGCTGTAATGGCGAAGCTCCGGGGGGATGCAGAGGAGCTGTCAGCCAAGGAGAATGAGCGGGGAGAATGAGCGGTCGGCCGAAGAATTGAGTGAAGATATTTCTTTTTGAACACTAAGTGTTGTTGGTCGGAAGTGTATCTTGCTTGTGAACACTTTGTAACCATGGGACAGATGTGCTTTGTATTTCGGCCTGGCTGTTTAATAAAATATTTTTTATTGCTCTGTGCTTTTGTCTTGCTTCTGACCGTGTTTTCTACGCCGAGGTCTTTGAACCGAGCATGTCGGTCCCGTCGGCGAGGTCGTTGGACTGAACTAGCCACTATACGTGTGTCATTCTGTCGTTTAGCGACTCTGACGTGGCGCGGTACGAACTCCCAGGCGGCTCTGTTTCTAAGAAAGTGCTATATTGTCGTTTAGCGGAGGTGGCAAAATCTGAGCCGCTGATTGTAAGCACGGATCTCGAGGCGGCTCAGATCCCGAGAAAACGCTATCTTGTCGTTTTGCGCAGGTGGCGAGATCCGGGCCGTCTGATTGAGATCAAGCACGAAAGTTGAGGAGAAGGGGAATTTTCTCCGTTTACGAGCTCGGAATGGCACTTGCTCGGCTGCCGACCGAAGGCAGGGAACTTTAATGAGTCGAGCGGTGTGGCGCAACGCGGACCGCTGGATGAATACGCGCATCTCGAGACGGGCGTAGCTCCCAAGAAAACACTATCTTGTCTTTTAGTGATCTGGGCGAGATCTGGGCCGTCTGATTGAGATCAGGCGCGGAAGTTGAGGAGAAGGTGGATTTTCTCCGTTTATGGGCTCGGAATGGCACTTACTCGGACTCCGATCGAAGGGTAGGTCCATCCTCCTTGTTTCCCCCGTTTCCGTGACGAGGATCGGACTGAATGCGAGCCGAGCGCTCGCCACAACGTAGGGGATTTCCGGAAGGTAATCTTTAGGGCAGGAATTTAACCAAGTGTTTGCCCTCGGGGTTGTCGCGGAGTTCGACGGCTGGGGGAGCAATTCCGAACGGCGATCTACCCCTGGTTCGTCCGGAGACGAGCCGAGGAGGTAAAGTCGAGCCGAGTGTTGGACTCCGAACCATCGGTATAGTTCAACGGCTGTGGGAGCAATTCCGAACGGCAATCTACCCCTGGTTCGTCCGGAGACGAGCCGAGGAGGTAAAGTCGAGCCGAGTGTTGGACTCCGAACCATCGGTATAGTTCAACGGCTGTGGAGCAATTCCGAACAGCGATCTACCCCTGGTTCGTCCGGAGACGAGCCGAGGAGGTAAAGTCGAGCCGAGTGTTGGACTCCGAACCATCGGTATAGTTCAACGGCTGTGGGAGCAATTCCGAACGGCGATCTACCCCTGGTTCGTCCGGAGACGAGCCGAGGAGGTAAAGTCGAGCCGAGTGTTGGACTCCGAACCATCGGTATAGTTCAACGGCTGTGGGAGCAATTCGGAACGGCGGTCCGCCTCTAGTCCGTTCGGAGACAAACTGAGGGAAAGAGGCCGAGCCGAACGTGGACTCCGAACCATTGGTTGAGATCGCAACATAAAATGTAGGTGATAAGAGGGAAGAGTGACGTGCATATTCATAAACATAACCGAGCTTTCTTTATTGATATTTGATGGCGAACCGTTTTACATAATACAATTTGAGAAAAAATGGGTTACAAGTTGGAGGAGAGGAATGGTTCGACACCTCGGATTACTTAGAGAGGCGCCGGAGCGCTCTCTTGGTATTTCAGGATGTGGTCGGCATTCCAGGTCCTCGGAAGCTCTCTGCCATCCATGTCTTCGAGCCGGTATGCCCCAGGCCGGACAACCTTTGTGATTCGGTACGGCCCTTCCCAATTCGGAGCTAGCTTGCTCCTCTGACTGGGGAGGGATATGGCTAGCTTTCTCAACACCAAATCTCCTTGCTCAAGGTTGGCGGGTCGGACCTTCTTGTTGTACGCTAGCTCGACTCTCCTTCTGTAATTCTGCTGCCGAATCGATGCCCTTTCCCTCAGTTCATCTATCAGGTCCAAGTTTCCTCTGAGTTCCCTGGCATTCTGCGCTTCGTCATAGGCTATGAGTCGAGGGGAAGGAATTCCGACCTCGAGGGGTATCACGGCCTCGGCCCCATAAGTAAGGCTGAAAGGGGACTCTCCGGTGGGCGTCCGCTTGCTTGTGCGGTAGTTCCACAACACATTAGGGAGTTGGTCGACCCACAATCCTTTGGAGCACTTGTCCAACCTCTTCTTGATTCCCGCGAGGATCTGCTTATTAGCGTTCTCGGCCTGCCCGTTCGACTGAGGGTGTGAGACGGACGAGAAGCGCTGTTGAATGACGAGGTCGTCGCATAGGGCTCGGAATGCTGTGCCGGTGAACTGAGTCCCATTGTCCGTCACGAGGATGCGGGGGACGCCGAATCTGCATATGATGCTCTTCCAGAAGAACTGCACCACTTTGTTCTCAGTTATAGTGGCGAGGGGCTCGGCCTCGACCCACTTCGAGAAGTAGTCGATGGCTACGACTAAAAACTTGAGCTGACCCGGAGCCGGTGGGAAAGGTCCTAGTAAGTCCATTCCCCACATCGCGAAGGGGATAGGGCTCGATAGGGAGGTGAGGTTGGCCTGAGGGAGGCGTCGGATGCTGGAGTGTCTCTGGCAGGAGCTGCACTGCCGAACATGTCGCTCGGCATCCCGAAGAAGGGTCGGCCAGAAGTACCCATAGTTCAAAGCTTTCCGAGCCAAAGACCTGAATCCGGAGTGTGCCCCTCCGATGCCTTCATGAAGCTCCTGTAGGGCATATTCGGCCTGATCCGGGGAGAGGCACCTTAGGTAAGGTCGGCCATCTATTTGAGAGAAGGAGCGCTTGTATAAAATGCCCTCGATCAAGACATATCGCTCGGCCCGGGTTCTGACTAGGCGTGCTTCTTTGGGATCTGAGGGCAGAACTCCATCCCTTAAGAATTCTACCAGTGGCTTCATCCAATTGTCCTGCAGCATGACCGGCAATGACTCCACCGAGCGAGGTGTCTCGTCTTCGATGCTCGGTTTAGAGAGGACTTCAATCAGTACGGTCTGTTCGAGGCCTTGCAGAGAAGACGAGGCCAACTTGGAGAGAGCGTCAGCTTGTGAGTTCTCCTCCCGGGGGACCCGTTGGATGATGGCTTCTTCGAACCGGCCCATGAGGTCCCGGACCTTGGCGAGGTACTTCGCCATTCGCTCGTCCCTGGCCTCATATTCGCCCGAGACCTGGTTCACGACTAGTTGGGAGTCGCTGTGAATCCGAAGGCGCTGCGCCCCAGCACTTCGTGCGAGTCCGAGGCCAGCTATGAGAGCCTCATACTCCGCCTCATTGTTCGAGGCCTTGAAGTTCATGCGGATCGCGTACTGCAGGACGAAGCTGTCAGGGCCGTTCAGGATAATGCCGGCGCCGCTTCCCTCACTGCAAGAGGATCCGTCTACAAAGACTATCCAAATGGGGGGCCCATTCGGAACGTGGCCGACCTCAGGGATGGTGGACTCTACAATGAAGTCGGCGAGAGCCTGTGCCTTAATTGCCGTCCGAGGCTGATAGGAGATGTCGTGCTGACTCAGCTCTATGGACCACTTCATCAGCCAGCCCGAGGTTTCGGGCTTGTGGAGGACTTGCTTGAGGGGTTGATCGGTGAGGACGACGACCGAGTGAGACTGGAAGTAGGGCCGAAGTTTTCTTGCTGCCATGACCAGGGTGTAGGCTATCTTCTCTATCCTCGGATAGCGGAGCTCGGCGTCTCGAAGCACCTTGCTCACGTAGTAAATGGGCCTTTGGGTCCGGTCCTCTTCTCTTACCAAGACAGCGCTCAGGGTCTGCTCGGAAGCGGCCAAGTAGATGAAGAGAGGCTCGCTCGGGATTGGCTTACTGAGCAGAGGGGGGTTCACCAGATAGGCTTTCAGCTGGTCGAACGATTCTTGCTGTGCCGGGCCCCATTCAAATCCTTTAGCGCCTCGGAGTGCTTTGAAGAAGGGGAGGCACTTTTCCCCCGACTTGGAGAGGAACCGACCGATGGCTGCGAGCCGACCGGTGAGCTTCTGCACCTCCTTGACGTTCTGAGGCGGGGCCATGTCTAATATGGCTTTAATCTTTTCGGGGTTGGCTTCAATTCCCCACTGGCTCACCATGAAACCGAGGAACTTGCTAGAGGAGACTCCGAACGCACACTTGTTCGGGTTTAGCCGCATGTTGTACTTCCTCAACACACCAAAAGCCTCCTGGAGGTCGGCTATGTGGTCAGTGCCGCGGATGCTCTTGACGAGCATGTCATCAACGTACACCTCCATGTTTCGGCCGATCTGATGCTGAAAGACCTTGTTGACGAGGCGCTGGTAGGTGGCGCCCGCGTTCTTCAAACCGAACGGCATTACTCGGTAGCAGTAGAGGCCTTGGTCGGTGACGAAGGAGGTCTTCGGGATGTCCGGAGGGAACATCCGGATTTGGTTGTACCCCGAGAAGGCATCCATGAAGCTGAGGAGCTCATGGCCCGAGGTGGCGTCGATTAGGGTGTCGATGTTCGGGAGAGGGAAGGGATCCTTCGGACACGCTTTGTTGAGGTCAGTGAAGTCGATGCATATCCTCCATGAGCCATTGGACTTCTTGACCATTACAACATTCGACAGCCACTCGGGATAATTCACCTCCTGGATGAACTTGGCCTTCAGCAGCTTATCCACTTCCTCCTTGATTGCCTGCTGTCGCTCGGGAGCGAACTTTCGCCTCTTCTGCTGAACCGGTTTGCACCCCGGTTCGACGCTTAGGCGGTGGACGAGCAAGTCTTCGGAGATGCCGGGCATATCCGCGGCCGACCAAGCAAACAGGTCGCGGTTATCCCGGATGCACCTCACCAGGTCGGAGAGTAGCACGGTCGGCAAGGACTTGCTGACGAGGAATTTTCGGCTCGGATCCTCGTCGGAGAGGAGTACTTCTTCTAACTCGTCCGCTGGTTCGGACGTTGGGCGTGCCTTCGGCTCGGGGATCTCGAGTGTCTCGAGCGAGAGCACTGGTCCCCCGGTGGAAGTCATGTAGCACCTCCGAGCTGTTTCCTGGCTTCCCCTGACTTCCCCTACCCCCGAACGAGTGGGGAACTTCATCTTCAGGTGGTATGCCGAGGGGACAGCCTCAAGGGCGGCTAGGCCGGGATGGCCTAGGATGACATTGTATGCTGCCGGGACGTCGACGACCATGAAGTCCATCTGCTCGGTCCGGGTAGTAGGGGTGCTTCCCGCAGTAACGTCTAGGGTTATCACCCCTTCGACGGTTACCGGGACCCCCGTGAACCCGTGGAGAGTATAGCCGGCCGGCTTAAGACAGTCCCGGGACAGCTGCAGGCCTTGAAAGGCCGAGAGGAATAGGATGTTGACCGAACTCCCATTGTCCACCAAAATCCTCTGTACCTTGAAATTGGCCATGCGAAGGTCGATGACGAGGGCATCGCAATGGGGGGTTCGGACTCCTTCAAGGTCGGCATCGGAGAAAGACACAGGGACGCCGAGACCCTTCGGGGGAGGGGCACTGTGGACCGAATTGACTTCCCGGACGAAGGCCTTTCGGGAGGAATTAGAGGAGCCCCCCATCGGGCCTCCGTGGATCAGGTGCAAAACCCGTTCTTCTTCGAACTCGGGTGTCTCCTCGCGCCGCTCGGAGCGCTTGTTCGCCCCCCGAGGGGGAGGTGAGCTCCGATCTGTTCGATCGTTACCTTTCACGAACTTGGCCAACTGCCCCCTCCGAATGAGTGCTTCGATCTTATCTCTCAGAGCTCGGCAGTCATTTGTGTCGTGCCCATGGTCTCGGTGGTAACGACACCACTTATCTTTGTTCCTCCTCTTCGCCTGAGTGTGCATCCTCGGGGCCGGAGGAATGATTCCCTCCTTCTCCACCTCCATGAGGATAGTAGAGACATTAGTGGTGAGGGGAGTGAACTTCTCGAACCTGGGGGGAGGGCGGCGCTGACCGCCCATGTCCTTCTGAGCCTTCTTGGACCCTTCTTCTCCCGTCGCCTTCCTCTTTGACCCCGCGGCGGTGCCCCCGAAGCTCGGAAGGGCTTCGGCCTCCTCCGCCCGGATGTACTTCTCGCACCTCAGGAGGAGGTCTGCGAAGTCATGCGGGGGCTTCTTGGCCAGGGATGATCGGAGGTTGGCGTTAAGGACGTTCGACTGGAACGCCACGGTAGCCATGGACTGGTCCAAGGAAGCGATTGACCTGACTTCCGCGGTAAATCTTTTCACATAGTCCCGTAACTTTTCTTGCTTCTCCTGTCGCAGGTTCAGCAAGGAAAGACTCGTCTTCTCGGCTCGTCGGCTACTCACAAAGTGAGTAATGAACAGTGTCTCAAACTGTTCGAATGAGAAGATGGACGAGGGGGCGAGCCTAGAATACCATTCCCGAGCCGACCCCCGGAGGGTGGCAGGGAAGGTCCTGCAGAGCACTGCGTCGGAAGCTTGATGGATCAGCATCAGGGTCTTGAAGCTCTCGACGTGGTCCACTGGGTCGGACTCCCCAGAGTATGTTTCAAACTGTGGCGGTTTGAAGTTCCTCGGTATATGGGCCTCCATGATCGACCGAGAGAAGGGGGGTCGGCTGGGACGGAAGGTTCCGGCTCGGGACTCTTCCTCCCTGTCCATGCGGCCGATGTGCCTCTCCACCTCATGGATACGGCGGATGAGGGCGTCGTCCCTCCGCTGGACTCCTCTTCGTAGGAAGGGGAGTGTGGACTGCGGCGCCGGTACTCCTGGGAGCGCCGAGGACTCTGTTGGCGTTGCTGTCGGCTGGGAGCCGGGGAAGGACTCCGGGTTCGGCGCCGGGGACTGGGATCCCTGGGCGGCGTCGGAACCCTCTGAGCATTCTGGCCGTTCTGCCGGAGATTGAGGGCCTGCAGAACGGTCTCTTGAAACTGGAGGAACTCGGCTCGGCTGATGGGCATATCTCGGTCCCTCGGATGGCGCCGATCCCTGGGGGACCGGGACCTCCTCCTTCGGCGCTCAGGGGACGCCGCTCGGCCTCTGCGTTCCGGGGACCTTCTGCCGTCCCGACGACGTGGCGACCGCTCACCTTGACGCTGGCGGGAGGCTCCCTCTCGGGCCCGCCTCTCGTCAAGATGGGTACGGAGGTCGTCGTCCTTATGGCGGTTTTGGAGTGTGATGCGGAGGTCGGGGTGATGGGAAGCCATCGAGTCCGAGGACCCATTGTGGACCGAGACGTGGCCCGGATTGACAGGCTGCTTCTCCTTCCGACCATTAGGACCGGACGGACCGTTGTTGGGCTGCTGCTTGGGAGGAGGAGGAGGCGGGACCTGCTGGGTCAGCGGAGGGAGGTCGGATTGAAGGATAGGATTGACCGGAGCTTCATTTGCTGGATCGGTGGGGTTGCCCCCACGGTTCGACCCTCTGGATCTGTTCTTCTTCGGCGGCATGGCTGCAGAGGACGGCGGAGAATGGACTGAGACTGTTCGTGTGGTTTTCCCACAGACGGCGCCAATCTGTTACCGCTGATTTCGGTGTGGGGGTAAACAGATAGAATTTGTGGATCCGAGGAAAACCTGAACAGCTGACTCGGCCTTCTTGCTCCCGCCGCAACCTGCAGGGAAGTGCGAGACACCGGGGTTGATTCCGGCGACGCACCCTCCGACGCTCTTGTCAGTAATCAGTAAAAGATTAAGAAAGAGCTTAAGTGGTGAAAAAGTGATTAACCTGGTCTTGGTGATAGAGGGGCTGTATTTATAGTCGCCTTCGGAATGATTTGGGGCCTGATTTCCTGCCTAACATTTAGGAGCAAAATCCTCCTATCCTGTTTTAGGAAAGTAGGCCTTGATTCCCTGGTGAGAGCAAATCAAGCTTATTGATTTGATCTAATCAAATCAGTGGCCTGATTCTCTCTTGGTGGACTGGGCTTGTATCGGGTCGGGACCCGCGCCCAGTTGGAGTGGATTTATTCGCGGGCGGTTGGCTTCGTAAGAAGGAGACCCAATACCCGTTTTGGATCCATCTGTATGTGAAATTACCTTTTTACCCCCGTGCTTCAAGATTCGTGCTCGATCTGGACGGTCCCGATTTAACCCCAATTTTAGCCATATCAACGGGTAAACTCTGCTTCAACATTGAAGTTTGTGCTGTTGGTCCTACTGCCTTCGCCCTCAGCCATTCCACGGTGGTTCTTTTTGATTCTTCTGGACACCCTTCAAGGAAAGAAAACACACAGGGTTAGTTCTAGATGTAGGAAAGATCACAAACATAAGTGGGAAAGTGAAACAATCATGGTTTTGACCTTCCTGCAATCCAAACTGAACCCAGCTATTTAGCATTTTAAGTCAAATTTTCTACTGTGTTGGCCTGCAATTTGAAGTCAGTTCTGATACCACTTTTGTAACGCCTCGGATCCCCGTTACCAGACATCCGTTACGCAACCAGAATCTTTGCCTTCAAATGCTTCTCAACACATGTAATAACATGGAAATTTAAAAACTTTTTATTACCAAATAAGGTTATTACATCATTGATTACAACCAATGGCTTGTTCTTGAACAAGAATACAAATTACATTAACTCATTACATCTTATTACAAAATATATATAACAACTCCTCTTGTAAAGTTAACAGATGTCTCCCGGAATGGCAGTCAACAGATCACTGCCGAACTCCGCTGAACGGTCAATCTGCTTCCCTGGGGCTTGCTCCTCGGCTTGAGTCTTCTGCTGCGCGACTCTGATATCTCTGCACCTGCTCGAAGGGTAGGACCGGTACCTAAAAGGTGGGGAACGTCAGTACTTCGACTAACGCAATACTGATAATAACAGCGATCTCCAAACTGGCGAACACAAACCATCTTGAATGGAAAAACAAAAGTGCATCCTAATTCCCTAGTGCTCGTGTATGCCATGATCTAACAACTAAATGCACCAATCACAAGCATATTCTAAAGCAAGCAAGACTTTGGGATTCTGGATCTGCATGCATCCCATACTACATGCGTTCCAGACCCAAGCATGGCCTAATCTAATGCACAAAATAAGAATGCACACGATGCACCTACTCTAATACAATTTATTTGGGAATGCATGTATCCCATACTACATACCTTCCCAAATTCAACTTCGATGGAAACGTATGCATCCTATACTACATACTTTCCAAAGAATTTGCCTATCCTTATTGTAAGGTTCAATCCCTCGCCATTCATCCTACCCTTGTACTCAACCTGTTCCCAATAGATTTTTCGTGTCCTATGAGGTTGCAGTTGATCGGTTTAGTTCCACCACTGCAGTGCCTAAGTGGTTGATGCGTTTTCCACTCAGTACTCACGAACGGACCTCACTCAAAAAGCCATAGCAAAACCTTCCGGTACAAACCATGTACCTGTGACATCATAATATATATCATAACCATGCTCATAGGGACCCGCCGTACTCGAGGGTCAAATCCCCCTACCCGCCAGGAGTGCTCTCCCCGTCCCTTCCACGGCATCCTTAGGAATTGACAGATCTAGATACGAGACCGTGAACTCCACCCTGAGAACTGAAAACGTATCCTTACGACAGGAAAGTACAACACCCGACTATGGTCTATTAGTACTAATGCAAGCTACAAACTCCTAATACACCACTATAATCCACAGCTTATTCTAATCACTTGGGTAAAATAAGATTACCTCCAAAACTTTGCCTATCGACCTTTGGCCCTGGCGACACCCGTCCGGTTCACCACTTCCCCTAGCTTGGAGTGAGTCTGACATCATGGCCCGCGTTCAGCCTTCCCCGGCTTGAATATAACTTGAAGGCACCAGCGTGGACGTCCAACGCCTCGGCGGAAATTCACGATTTTTAGGATCGACAGACGTAGGGCATCACCCTACCCAAGTGACTAACTCGAGTCACAAATCCACCATGGGAGTCAAACAAAACCAGCAATAGGCACCAATCTTCCCCAAACAGCAAGTCATCAACTCTGTATGTACACAGAGGAGGGGTCCTCTCAACACTTAGTCAAAACCCAAGATTAAGCAACTTCGGTGTTTCTGCCCGAAACTTAAAAAGATCATAACTCCCACAATACAACTCAGATTTGGGTGTTCAAGCCCAGTCTGGAAAAGTAAAGACATAGGCTATAACTTCCTAGTTGATCATTTTTCCAGATTCTATCATCTAATCCCTCAAATTGGCCTCTCAAGCCTTAGTCTGTGTACTCCTTGTACACTGGCTGCACCTTACTGGTAGCATAAATCACTACCTACTCATCAGAATGCTACAAACCCAGGTTCTATGGAAAGGTGTGGATGTCCTCCACAATTCCTTAATTGATCGCAAATCCAAATTATGTCATTTGATCATCCTAAAACATATATTACTTTCAGGTGTACAGAACTACACACTAAGCTTTACTCAAACAAAGCTCTCAGCTCAAATCCTGGTCTCTGTCCAGTCTTCTAAAAATCATATTAAATCATCTACTCACAGGAACTACCTCAAATAAGTCTTGTTAGAAGGCTCTAGATGTCTACTACAATTCTCTAAGAGAACACTTCCTTAAAATTTGCTCTTACAGGGCCTCAATTGTATCATCTCATCGAGGTGTCTATTTTGACTGAATTAAGCTCAGTACATGCTACAAAACTCATAATAAATCATATACTCATCCAATGGTCACCAAATTTACATTAAAGAAACTAGACATCATAATGAACAATATGGAAAAAGATTAATGCTCAAATTTCAAGTATTCACTGAGTTATATTTGTTTCGAACATGCATAATGATCATACTGTTCTTCAGTCCCAGTTCTAACTACTGTTGATAGACTAATTTTGAACATGCATGTAACTTCATCCAATTAATTTCATGATTTTTTCGTAGAGTGTAGATACATGTAAGAAAACATGGTAAAAATTTCAGAATAAGATCACGTGCCAATTAATTATAAGAATTCCCTCAATCTCAGGTAACACAGTGAACAGATCCTGCTTCTGCCTTACAGCTCTGTTCCAAAAACGGATTTTATTAAAATACCAAAAAACCTCATAAAATTCCGAAATAATTCATGCATCATCTAGACACGTATGGGAACAATCTGTGAAAATTTCATCATCAAATTCCAATTAGTTTGTTCTCAGGAAATTCTAGAAAATGACATGCAGATCAATATTTCATATTCTAGTTTCAGATTACTAACATCTACTCTTAAATCAACCATTCTCATGCTAAAACCATTCATACATGCAAGAAAATTAACAAGGATGAACAAGAAAAGTTTAGAGAAACTCCCCACCCTGATTTGGCTTGAGAGATGGTGGTAGTCTTCCTCCAAGAATCCTAGCTCCAAGGATTGAGAATTTCTCTCCAAATGCTCCTTTCCTTCTCTTTTTCTTTTAGTGTTCTGAAATTTCAGAACTTGGGAGAGGAGAATGAGGGTTTTTTAATGAGAAATGAGTAAGGAAAGAGGAAGGAAAGGGGGTGGGCCAGATTTGGGGTAGTAGGGGGGTAGGGTAGGGTAGGGTGGTTTTTGCAAAACCATGTCTAGCTCATGGTTTTGAGGGTACAATGTTTGCTGGAATTTTAGCTCTTAATTGAGTTCTAGATAAGAGATGAGAGGTTTGATTTGAGTGTATGCAAAGTATACCTATTGTAGTATCATACAATGATATATTTGCATATGTACTGTACCCAAAACTAGTATGTCTACTAGTATCGGTTCTCCCCATTCTCGTGCATCATCTAGAATGCAACCACCCTCATGGACTGCGCTGCAACCACAATTAAATGCACCTCACATCTCATACGCATATGATCAAACAACACTGCAATATATACATACATACAGACAAACAATATATATATATATATATAAGCATTATATTATCCAGGGTATTACAACATGATTCCTGATTACTAATTCCTTATTACAGATTCTTGATCCCTGATTTCCGATTACCGATTGGTTATATCTTACAGTCATGAATGCATTATCTCATAGTTGTTATTCACATAGTACATGATCACATCATCCCAATACTTTGTATTGCTATGCCTTATTCTTCCATGTCATGTTTTACTGTCTTGTTACTATACTGCTTGTTACTACTTGCCGTCTAAAGTTTGCTCTAACGGACACCCCATCCCCCCCCCCCCCCACACTTTGTATTGCTATGCCTTATTCTTCCATGTCATGTTTTACTGTCTTGTTACTATACTGCTTGTTACTACTTGCCGTCTAAAGTTTGCTCTAACGGACACCCCATCCCCCCCCCCCACACACACACACAATCCCAGATGATGTTTATGCAAGTACTGAAGATGAGTTACCAGAGGAACTTGGCGAACAAACTTTATAGACGATCATGATTAATTGTTATGTCATTGCTATTTTATATTGTTTTATTTTCAGTCGCTATTTCATCTAATGCCATCGCGAACTGTTTATCGTATTGCTTTCATTCTAGTACATTGTATTCTCGACTATTTTGACCCGAAGCTTATGTTTATATTTTTCCAGATGATGGTTATTTGAGGATTATTTTATTCCATTTTTTGTTTATGTGATGAATTTTATTTCCTGTGTGGATGTGTTTATGAATATTTTTGTTGAGTTTATAACCGTACAACTTATGGATGACGTTTGTATCATTTGTTAGGCCTTAGTTGTGTTCCCATAGTTCCGTATATTGGGAAGCGGGGTGTGACAATGATACTCTATAGTATATTGTGATAAATATAAGAAGTAAACTTACAAAACCTCCTAATGTCTGCCACTTAAATTAAGAAACTCTCATTCGCTAATTTTTACACACTTTAAAAAGGAACATGTGGAATACTCTAATATAATCTACCTAAATAGATGGATAACTTCCTAGTCTCACTCACCATAATCTACTTTGGAAGCTAGCAGCCATAGATTAGTTCACTAAATAGAAAATTTGGAACTGCAGAGGGTTAACTCCTTACATTTTTTTTTTTTTTGGTTTTGTTTTGCTAGGAAAGATGAAACATGACAATAATTTGCTTTCTTGATTTTGTTTTGTTGAATAATTTGCATTAATTTTTTTATATAATTAAGAAAACAAAGAAAACTACAAACGAACTACTAACGAACTCTAATTACTCCCCTCGCATTGTCACTAATAAGATTGAGGATAGTTACATCTATAATGGATATCCAAAGAAAACTATGAGCAGCCGCTCTACCAACCTCCACCATACGATCAGCGCAAATAATTTCTCCACGAAACACATGACTAGTTTCAAAAGGACAGGAGTGGAGCCAACACAGGTTGAACATCAAGATGAATCGGGTCGACACAGTTGTTGGTATTTTTAAATATAAAAAAACCTGTTTTTTATTCTATCAATTTGCAAAAAATGGAGCAATAGACTACTTAATATGAAACCCACTTTATTCTCTCTCTTATTAATATGCTTCTACTTAATTACACAACTCATGCTAGCATTTCTATAGGTTGCTACTGTCACACCCCGCTTCCCAAAAAGAATACGGAATACGGATACGCGACTCAACCCAGCGAATGATTTGCATCATCCATAAGCTATTCAGAATCTTTACAACAAATCTCAGAATAATCAGAGTCGGAAGCCAAAGGAATCATCCTCACACAGACATATATATCTCGAAACAAAACAAAGTGCCAATAGAAATTAATTGAAATCCGTTATTATAATAGTCTCAAATAAACAGATCCGAACAAGTTAATATCCTAGGTCACATTGCCCAAATACAAATAAAGTCCAAGTACTCAAATACATTGTTCAAAAGCAACAGATAATAATAATAGCAAAAAGAAGTCTAGCACTAATATTTCATTTCTCCAATACCATCGGGCAAACGACCATCCTGATCTACAATCAATAAATTGCCGGAGAAGAAAAAAGAAAACAACTACCCGTCAATGCAAGTTACGGGCTACTTTTAATGCAGGATACAAGTACATGGAAAACTAAATAACTAAAATAATAGCAGAAACAGATATAGCATGGTATAACAGAATCAACTAGCATGGTATACTAACATGTGTCAAGTGTCAAAAGTCAAATAGCATGCAGACAGATATACAAATAATATCAAATAATAGTGTTAGATGATAGTATCAGACTGATAACAGATAATCAGATAATCAGGTAATTAGATAGCAGATACAGATAACAGATTCAGATATCAGATACAGATATAGATATAGATGTCAGATACAGATTCAAATTCTTATAAGTTGTGTATTAATTACTAACTAGGTAGCACTTCATGTGCCATCCTTTTATCACATGGTTGCTACATTCAAAACAGTTACGTTTGTAGATTTCGTAGGGGATCATATAGGGTTGTGTACTCCGGGTTCAGACAGACAGATATCAAATGCAAAATCCAGACAGACAGATAGAACCTAGTGGTTCTCTTCTTCCCTACACCTTCCTATAGTAAGTAATGTAGACAGGGTACAGAATAACAGATCAGATAATCATATGGGAAACACGAGCCCCCTTCTAAGTACATATTTCTATGCTTTCCCACTACTAGATCTTTTCCATACCCAACTTGATCATTTTATAATTATTATCAAACAGATGTGTATGTGCATGAAACAGAGTAAATCTAGCATGATATGTCGACCCACAAGTTCAGAATAACCGATAAGCATGTATAGATGGTAAGATAGTCACATAACAGAACAAAATAGGATACTTCCTAATTCAGGACAGCACGACAGTACAGTACTAAAACAACGATTCCCGTTACCACAAATATCAAAACCTAGATCCGTTAGAGAATCTGGAAAATAGACTTCCAACCGAATCCAGTGAATACATATAATTAATATAGTGTTTCAGAAAAACATAACTCAAAACTGATTTGAAACCAGAAAATACATTCAGCTAGAAATCAGTAAATCGAATTCACAGTCAAGAAAACAGCATCAAAACACCTCAAATAAATCTAGAAAAAATCTGGAGTATTCCCTTATATGTATAGTATCAGAATATAAAGTTTCAAAATTTTCCGGTAAGATTAGTTTAACCAACAAAGATCAGAAAACATCAAGAAACGATAGTTTGGCAAATCTGGAATTCCCAACACTACTGTACGAAAACTGTAATATCTCGCAAACCGTGAAACGAAATCCATATCCATCAAAGGGAGATGAAAATAGAAAAAATAAGCTAACTTTCATATTTCATAAATATTTTTCATACAGAAAAAGGAATTAGGGTGAAAATACAAATCTTTTCAGAACAGCTAGCAAAATCCAGTAAGTATAATTTTTTATAAACAAGCATGAAACGGTATATAAAACTCATCAATAAAATCCACCAAAATTCTGGGTAATCCCTAAATAGGTATAGAAATACTGTACAAAATTTCAGATCAAAATAATATGCTTAGCACTAGTATCAAAATAGTTTAGTTATCGAAATCATCAAGAAATGAAATCTGGAAATATAATACACCTATGTAGTAAAACAATCATATCTCACACATACGAAAACGAAATCGATCTCTATCAGAAAATTTGGAAAGCAGACAGTTTTCTCTAAAAATCATGTTTAATGCTGAAGTTAAGATACTGACCTTAATATGGTCTAAAATACCAATCAAAACTGATCACTGACAAAATACAGATTTTCCTGTTAACAACAAATCAACATACAACATACGAAACTCGTTCCAAACACAACCAAACATGTTATAGAGTCTACTAAGTGTCCAAACATCATGAAATAGGGTATATAGCATGTCCACAACAAGTATATCACATGAATCCAAACAAACACACAAATTCTCATAATTATCTCACAAATATAATCACATCAAGAACGGTCAAACTCTAAGTTGTTTCATGTCAAATTTGTGTTGTGAGGCAACTAGGTCAATAGCACTATAGAGACAATACTCATCAAACATACATCACACACGAGTTGTCTCTAGAACCCAACTACACTACAAGCAGAATTTATGACTTGTATCATACAAAGAAATTGAGTACAAGTTACTTGCCTTAACCGAAGACGAAACGAACACCAAGAATAACGGGAACAGATCCCGACAACGAACAAAACCCACGAACAAAAACCACGAACCAAGCAATCCGCATGTGTAAACTCTGTGCACGCGCAAATCCAAACAAGAAAGAGATAGATCGGGAGTGGCGGTGGTGCTGGCCGATGCTGGCGCTGCTGCTGCTCCTGTCTCTGCTGTCGACGTCAGCGAACGGGGAGGAGGACGGGAAAGAGAGACGGTGGAGGTAGTGCTCGAGAGATGATGGTGTGCGGCTAGGGGGTCTTGGGTTGGGGTGTGCTGGCGACGAAAAAGGGCAGGTCGGGAGAGGGGGCCTGGGGTGTTGGTTAGCGGGTGGCGGCGCAAAAACAGGGAAGGAGGTCGGGGGTAGGGTGTAGGCAGAGTTAGAGTTAGGGTTTTAGGGTGAGAGAGGGAGAGTATATATATAGTGGAGTTTAGGGTTGTGGGTATTTGGGTTGTGGATAGTTTAGGAGTAGTAGTAGGAGATTAGGTTTAATTAGGATTTGAATAGGATTTATAGGTTAATTTGTTTGGTAGATAATTAGGGATCAAAAGGCAATAGGATTAGCAATAGGATTAGCAACCAAAACATCACGACCACCTAAGAACAAAACAAAGAGAACAAGGACCAAATAGAGAACGAAAACAATAATAACGATCAAGAACAAATCAAGGGACAGAAAAATCAATCACAAGAAGATCAAAAATGAGCAAAAATGAATATATATTGAAAACAACTCCAATATACGGTCCAAAATACAAGAAGAGTATAAATACTCAAGAAGGAAGAAAAAAATACACCAAGAATACGAAAAACGAAAAACAGGGGTTACAGCTACCAACTTAGAATTCAACTTCAATTCAAACTCTTATAAAACTAACAGATTATTACCAAAAATCATAGTTATCCGAACTAACTATTAACTTAGATCAAACTAACCAACTCTTAATTAAATCAAAACTCCATTGTAATCGTTATCAGTTAAACTAGATTTGAATTACTATTTTCAACACAAGTTACCCCGACACTTCTAATCAATAATGCACTTAAAGTCCCCTTCAATCACAAAGTGACCCGAGCGAGAGAGAATATAATCTACTCTTAAACTTAACCATAAACCTCTCCCTTCATCAACATTTATGGATGTAATTGCAACCTGACCACCCCCTATTATTAAAACTTTACCATTGTGATCTCGAAAATGAAGCCATAACCTACTTTCTCACCATCAAATTTGAGTTTGGCAACTCCAAAAGCTGGAGGTTCTCATTTCACCCACTTTTCAACAATTCTATGAAATTTAAAGGATTTGAGGTCAATTCAATGGCCCCTTAAACATTATTCGAAAGGGACTAACCCTCATAATATTCCACCTTTCAGGTACTTCCGCCACAACAAGTTGGGCTACTTTTGACAACATCTCAAAGTGAACCTTACATCGTGTCTCCAAATTTGCCACAGGACCTTAGCAAACTAAACACAACAACATACTTCTTATAGTCCCAACACCATGATTTGTATAGTGCATGAACTGTCATAATTCCACAAGATTACGCCGGTAAAGGTCACACCCGATATCATCTCAAAATACCCCCAAACAACCTCGACAAGACCATAAGAAAATAAGAGATGCTTAATGTACTCATCTTGCAATCCACAAAAAAAACACACTATATTGACATGAAGTCCTCACCTAACTAACTAGAGTAAGTTGAAATGTGTCTAACAGCCACCTTCCATATCCATGCTTTAACCTTCAAGCCATATTGATTTTCCAAATACGACAAGCTGAAAAATCCACTCCCACATGAGCAGTTACAGAACATTTTTTATATAATAGTCGAAGGGGAACCTGGTTAGATCCACATCAAAACAAAGGAGCCTATCTCCAACACGATTAACCAATATGGAGATAGACTTGACCAACAGGACAAGAGCAGTTGACAACACATTGCAAATGATTTCTTCATCACATTTCTTAAAGGCAGTAATGAGTTAGGAGATTGTTCTTGATTCTAGAGAATTTAGAGTAAATCTAAACACAACTTATTAAGGGGCACATTCATTAGTAAAGGATCCAAAAATATATGAACATCAGACCCACACCCTACCGACCATTGAAGGCCTTGGCACAACAATTCCCTGCCTTAAAGAAGAGCTCTCCACAATCAAGAACTATCCTTGGGTCAACGTCAATCCCAAATTGAAGCAATGAGCTTATACTTTCACTGAAACCACTGAAGCACTAAGAAATTTGACCGATTTAACAACCGTACAAGATTTTATCATCAGACTTCCTTGTAAATGAGTTAATCTATGCAATCCAACACTCCTCGCACTCAACTGGCTGACATAGAACATCCCACCATACCATGTACATTTTGCGAGATCCATCACCGTTAGACCATATAAACTTCCAAGATTCTTGCTCAATTTTAAGGATAACCAATATTGTCACTCAACTATGGGATAATGCATTAGCAGTGTGTGCGCTATAGATTTACAATTTGAATACTTGATTTAATCAAATACAAGTATACAACTTGAAAGAAACTGGACCTAGTACATGGGATGAATTATTATTTTTGATCATTCTCATGTGCTGAATTCATGATCAAAGAAAATAGGCCTACATCCATTAATTGATATAGTAAGTCCCACCTAGTAACAATTTCTACTGTTCCCGTAAATTTTCCCAGCACGCATTGTAAAGCATCACCTATTCTTAGGGGTGGTAAGTGGGTCGGGCTGGCCCACATCCTGCATGGAACTGGCCCACCTAGCCCGCAACCCGACCCTGACGCCAAGCAACCAAGCCAGGCCGAGCCTTGCCCGTCGATAAATGAGTGGTCCACCTTACCCCGCAATATTGTGGATTTGGCCCGGTGAGGTCCGACCCGCCGTCAATGCGAAACAGGACCAACCCTGGTGAGCTTGTTTAGGCGAGCCCAACGGGCCAACTGTTAGGCCCGATCGGGCCAACCATTGAGATTTTTTTAATTCTAAAATAATTTGAGACTTTCTATTTTAGCCCCATAATAGCTATGTACTGGCTAGTTTTGGGGGGTAAAATTGGAAGTCCGAAAATTAAGAAAAACTATAAACACCCACCTAATTTCATTCATTCTTCTTCACATCAAAACTTACAATATTATCTACATTCATTCCAAATCAATACTCAACTCTATCAAGCTAGTGCTCTTCCCTTGCAAGTTGTGAAAGTGATCAGCTCTCTCAATATTCAACTTTCAAGTCTCATTTTTCTCTTGCAATTTTTACGGTATCATTTTATTAATTTAATTAATATATTTTCATTCTTCCCTTTCTTCTCTTTCAATTTTTCTATTTGAACTCTTTCTTCTCTTTGAGTTTGATTTCTTTGAACTCTTTCTTCTCTTCCAATTTTTTATTTACATGCACTAGTCCAATATAATGCCATTATTACAATCACGTGGTAGCAGCCGTACCAAAGTGGACAAGAATCTGTCACATCTTGTCGCACTCCTTATATTCCACCACAATTAGAGAGTCAAGATACTTTTAGAAATTTTGATAGTATTTTGACACAAATAAAATTGTAGTAGAAGACCACACAAAAGACACCGAAAATCCTTCTTCTTCTACCCGTAAATATAGAGGACCCACTTCCAAAGTCCACCAATATTTTACTTTTATCTTATCTCAATCAAGAATGACACAAGAAATGTAGTAAGTGTCAAATCGCTTACAAGTGGAAAGTGGGTGTCGGGATGGGTACACTTAAGCGACATTTGGAAAGCGCATACCCGGAGCTATCACAAGGCACTCTAACCCAACAAAAGATCGATGCTAAGACCGGTCACGTAGATAGCCATAGCTATGATCATGAAACCGTTTATAGGAAAAAGGCTAGACTAGTTATTAAGGATGAGTTATCATTTTCCTATGCCGAAAATAGAAACTTATAAAGTTTAAACCAAACCGCCATAAACCCTTATTTTAAACGAATTACTAGGAACGTTGTTAAAGGAGATTGTATATTAGCTTACGAAGATGCTAAAGAGATGTTAGTTAAAACCTTGAGTTAGTTAAGTTGTAAGGTTTCATTGATCTCCAATAGTTGGGTAGGTTGTAACAGTATACCGATGATGTGTGTTACTTGACATTGGATAGATATTAATTGGTTACTTCAGAAGAGGGTTATACAAATTGAATTTGTGAGGTATCCACTTAAGAGTGAGATTCTCGCAACACATATCACAGAAGCATGCAATAATTTTGGTATTCATGATAATGTTCTTGCAATTGGTTTTGATAATGTATCTAATAATACTAGAGCTATTCTTTCATTGAAGGTTATGTTAAATCCAATAGAGCCTGAGATATTTCGTGTTAGATGTACATGTCATATTCCCAACCTTTGTGTTAAAGATGCACTGAAAACACGGTAATGATAAGATCAGTGTAATGAAAGATTGTGTGAAATTTGTAACTTTGAGTGGTCCCATATATCAAGCTTTCAATGTTTTGTGTAATATTACGGGCATTTGCTTTAAACAATTTCCTAAAGATGTTAGACACCGTTGGAATTCGAATTATGAATTACTTGGTGTTACTACTCATTAAAGATCCTGATAAAATGAATTTTGTATTGCAATGTGTATGAAAAACTGTATACTAGCTGATAATTTTTGGTTGTTTGTCGATAGTTTGTTGAAATCTTTAGAACATTTTAATGCTGCAACTTTGCAATTTTCAAAATCTTATTCCTCTACCTTGTAGTGGTATTTTACTTATAATAGTGACTATGATGAATTCTATTGAAAATTTATAAGTGATCCTTCATTTGAAACATTGGTTTATTTTGCTTATTTTAAAATTTTGAAATATTTTCAACATATTCCTATGTTGTATTGTGTTTCTAGTGTATGAATTTCGTGATTAAGTTAGAGGGCACAAAGAATTTGATTGATATTTTTTATACATACATTTTCCATGATGAAATAGAAGATTATGATCATGTTAGATTTATCGATAATTTTGAATCCGTATTGAATAACTTGTATGTAGTCATGATAGAATTTTGCATATACTACTCATACACAACCTGTTAGTTTATCATCTTCTTCCAGATCCAAAGATAAGGGTCTTGCATTTTTTATTGCTGCAAGTGATGTTTTGAATCTTATAAAATAAAAAAAAAACCTAGGACAGATGCACCTAATGAGTTGAACTGGTATAATCAACAACCTGCCAGTGAAAATGAAGTAGATGTGTTCACATTTTGTAAACACAATGAATCAACCTTTCCTATTCTTCCTCGCATGACTAATGATTTGCTAACTCCCGCGGTGTCAACCGTTGCATCGGAGAGTGCATTCTCTCTTGGTGGCAGGATTATGAGCCCTAATAGGAATTACTTGGTATCAAAGAATTTGGATATGCTCATATGCGGTTCAAATTTGATAAAAGCGGAGGATAAGACTCAACATTTACTCGAAACAGACCAAAACGGATTAAGTAGTGACGATTGAAGATTGAAGACCTACTTTAAAGAAGACTCAAAGTGGAAATAATGCGGAATTTAGGGCGATGAGATTCTAGATTTAGGTCAAGTAGAAGTGCATGACAGACGTCCAATGCCTTCTCTTCAATCTAGCCCTAGACCTTCTCGAACTCTAAACATCATCTTAACTTGTACTTTTAAATTTTGTCACTTTGTATGAATTATTACAAGTTTATTTGATTTAATTTGTAACTTTATAATTTATTAACAAAAAACAATATTATTTTTTCCCATAATTCTATATTGTCTTTCAATTTTGTTCTATATTTTTTTTTGCTTTATTTAAAATGAAGGGAAAAAAAATAACCTGGCTTGGCCCGACCCGACCCCTAATAGCCAGGCCGGTGGTCCATGTCTGGGCCGGTTTCTCACCGTCGACTCCAAATCTGCCCGAGCCTGCCCCCACTCGATGCCAGACTGTCGGGCTTGTGCTTGGGCCCGGCCTAGCCTAGTCCGGTTAGCCCGTTTGTCACCCCTACCTGTTCTAATGGTGCAAAATTGAGGAAAACAAGTTTTCATGCATTTTTTATGTTTGGATAGAGAGAACAAAATAGTGAAAAACTTTTTTCACCATATAACGTGACATGTCTTTATTCATCAAACATTGTTTTCTTTTTAAAAATGCAGAGTACAATGAAAATTCATTTAAAACTCTTTTATTTAATACTTTTATGTTATCTTATATTTTTTTAAGTAAATTTTTTCTTTCATCCTAACAAAATATTTTATCGGAAATATTTTTTCATACAAGCAATTAAGTAGTTTTTTATTTTTAACAAGTCTGTAGCCACATACTCTCTCATAATAATCTTATAATAAAGTGATGATAGAAGCAAAGATTGAACCCTCTATGCCTTGCTCATTATTAATGAGCGTTATGCAAGACTACAGAAAAATATATTTTTTCTAAATATTTCAACTTTTACATTGCTAGTAGTTTACACGTGCGATGCACGTTTTAATAAATATAGTTTTTTAAAATAAAAATTTAGATGTAGTCTTGATTTGAACCTAGTACCTCCATTATAATAGTTATACACGTTTGTTACACGGGTTGGTAGAATGACAAAACATTTACAAATGACACTAAGGCCTTCTCCCATTATATATTATTATTATTATTATTATTATTATTATTATTATTATTACTAGTAATTTACACATGCGATGCACACTTTCATAATTTCAAAAAATAAAAATAAAAACTCTGACATAGGGAAGATTTGAACCGAAAACCTCCTTTATATTAGTTATGTTCGTGCGTTGCACATATTAGTAGAATGACAAAATGACAAATGACACTAAAGTCTTCTCTCATTATAACTAGTATTATACACGTGCGTTGCACGTGGGAAAAATGGGGAGGGGAATGAAAAGGACAAAAAAAAAATCTACCGACACGTGCGCTGCACGTGTTGACAAAATGACACAATGACAAATGACACTAAGCCCTTCTCCCATTATAATATTATTATTATTATTAGAAGATTAGATAGATTAGATATTAGAGATAATGCACGTGCGATGCACGTCTATAAAAAAGTTTAGTCGTTAAATTAAATAAATTTGTATATTTCGATTTGACGTGCATGTCACGGGAATGTTTAGTGGATGTAGTTTGCACGTATATTGCACGGGTTTGTTCCGTTACAAAATTAGGATTTGTTTGTTTACAACCCCAACTCTCCCATTAAAATAGTAGAGATATTAATTAGAGATATTAGATATTAGAGATTAGAGATATTAGAGATATATCTAACCGTATTTAATTTTCTATTTTTAGCAGTCTCCCCCCTTGTCGTTCTCCTCCTCCCCCGTCAAACCCATGTAATTTTCATTCCCCAATTTTACAATCTCCCCTTCCCAATTCCAATTCTACCAAATGGGAAGGAGGGGAGCACCACCCTCCGATATCGAAATAACGGTGCACAGTTCCCCAAACCACCCCAACGCCCAACCCAACAACAAACCCCGCCGTACCGCCGCCGACGCAGCAGCCGCGGATGCCGCCGCGGCCGCCCGGCGCCGCGAAGAGGAGAAGGAGTTCCGGCCGTTCCGGCGGTGGGCCCCCTTCCTGGTTCCTGTCTTCATTGTCGCCAACGTGGCGCTCTTCGTAATCTCCATGTACGTGAATGATTGCCCACAGAATGCCAGCCTCCCTGGTTCCTGTGTCGGGACAAAATATTTCGGACGCTTCTCCTTCCAGCCCAGGAAGGAGAATCCGCTCTTTGGGCCTTCTGCTGCCACGTAAGCAAGTTTCTTTTTTTTATATTATTATTTGGGTGGAGGTTGAGTTCGTTGGTGGTTTGGTCATGTCTGACATGGATTGAATTTTTAAATTGTTATGATGGGAATGAAGTGCAAATGTGCAATGTTGCTAAAAGGAATGGTGTACATTGTCATTTATGTCCTCCTCTTTGGGTACACGGAGATTGGGTACAGTAAGTTGAGGTAACTTGTATACCTACAATCAGGGCCGGCCCTACCCAAGAGGCAGGTAAGGCGGCCGCCTTGGGTCCCTGGAGATTTCGCGATTTTAGGGACCCCAAATTTGAACTTCCCTCGTAAATATAGGTACGTAGTTTGCGCGTAAAAAAAATATATATGTTATTAGGGGCCCCATTTCGGAAGTTCGCCTAGGGCCCCCGGGAACTCAGGGCCGGCCCTGCCTACAATTATCTGAATTTCGATTTGTTTGGATCGTACTTCGGAGGCAAGTTACCTTAGGTTATCCCATTTCGGAGTTTCATGTTTGGAGCCTGTACGAAGGTTAAATATCTATATAATAAAACACAAAGAAAGCTATCAAGTGGTTCTTCTTCAATCCCCCCAAAATCAAAAGCCCAGATCTAACCTCACAAAACACATTTCCCCCCTAAAAGTTTTCCCCCAAAACTCAAATTTAAATCCCCAAAATAACTCATTTATTTCTATATAATAAAACACAAAGAAAACTATCAAGTGACTCTCCTTCAATCTTCTCAAAATCAAAGACCCAGATCTAACCTCACAAAACACATTTTCCCCCTAAAAGTTTCCCCCAAAACTCAAATTCAAATCCCCAAAACAACTCATTTATTTATTTAATTATCTCTCTCTCTCTCTCTCTCTCTCTCTCTCTCTCTCTCTCTCTATATATATATATATATATATATATATATATATATATATATATATATATATATATATGGAAATATGAACTTTTATACCCCAATTTATAATTATTTTTCACCATATACTAATGGAAACATGGACTTTTATTTACAACTAATTATTGTCATACTATTCAAACTTCAACTACATAATTGTTGATTTACTGTTTACAAGACTTTTCATATGCTGTATTGTTCTGAAGACGTGCCGTAGGCACGTGGCCACAGGCAAATCTAGTCTATATAATAAAACACAAAGAAAGCTATCAAGTGGCTCTCCTTCAATCCCCCAAAAATCAAAGGCACAGATCTAACCTCACAAAACCCATTTCCCCCCCAAAACTCAAATTCAAATTCCCAACCCCCCAAAACAACTCATTTATTTATTTAATTTCTCTCTCTCTCTCTCTCTCTCTCTCTCTCTCTCTCTCTCTCTCTCTCTCTATATATATATATATATATATATATATATATATATATATATAATAAAACACAAAGAAAGCTATCAAGTGGCTCTCATTCAATAGGGTTAAAATCAATGGTCCAGATCTAACCTCACAAAACATATTTTCCTGCTCAAAAGTTCCCCCCAAAATCAAATTCAAATCCCCCAAAACAACTTCTTTATTTATTTATTTATTTATTTATTTATTTATTTATTTATTTATTTCTCTCTCCCTCTCTCTCTTATTCTTTCTCTATTTATTCAGAAATTTATATTTTCAGATTTCAGGTTTGTAAATTTTCAGATTTTTTACGCATTTTTTTATTGTTCATGTTACATTGAAAATAGCAAATATCTCATCAACAGTTAAATTTCATCATTTTCCACACTCAAATATCTAAGAAGTTGGATTTTACACCCCCATTTATAATTATTTTTCAACTTATACTAATGGAAACATGGACTTTTATTTACAACTAATTATTGTTTTACTATTCAAACTTGAGCTACATAATTGTTGTTTTACTGTTTATAAGACTTTCATATGCTGTATCATTCCGAAGACGTGCCGTAGGAATGTGCCCACGGGCAAATCTAGTATATATATATATATATATATATATAGAAACATGGACTTTTATACCCCAATTTATAATTATTTTTCACCATATACTAATGGAAACATGGACTTTTATTTACAACTAATTATTATCATACTATTCAAACTTCAGCTACATAATTGTTGATTTACTGTTTACAAGACTTTTCATATGCTGTATCGTTCTGAAGACGTGCCGTAGGCACGTGGCCACCGGCAAATCTAGTTTATAGTTAATTTACTAAGGTGAAACTTTTTTGAAAAAGTACGAAAGTAGGAAGTGACCTGTAAACTCCTTTTTTGACTTACCAGAAAGTTAATTAGGTAATTTTTAACTTCAGTTTATGATCCAAACTCATTAAAGTTAAGATAGCTGCAGCAATACAAGTCACAAGTCAGTTCTACTAGCATCCACTTTCTTTACCTAAGTCCGTATCAAAACAACCTAAACTGGGCTCGAGCATTTGGCTCTGAGGTAAGATAAGCTTTAGTGCTTTTTGGAGGTGAGATAACCATTTGTATCTTAACTTCTTTGCCTTAAAATGCTAATATACTTATAGTTATCTCAAAACCACACACTTATGGTTTTCTTACCTTCTAAAAAGTTTCCAGCACCACTGGAGGTAGCTAGGATAACTGTGTGTATACCTCTGGTTATCCTACCTTACATTTGTCTCCAAATAGGGCTGTGTATTTAAACTTAAACTGAACCAATTATTTTATTGAAGCAAAAGTTGGTGGTATATGTCTGCAACCTATAGATTGTATTCTTCTACTCATAGGTATCCACTTAAAAATTACCTATAGGTATCATATCTTTGTACCAAATGGGGTGATTGCAAATCAGCTTCTCGTAGGAATAGTTGTTGAATGGTAATGTATAATATAAAGTCATCCGTAAAGTAGTTTGAATATGATTTGATAGTTGAATATGTTGTTTAGATGAGTGAATAGGATAACGTAGAAAGGGTGATTGTCATCCTCTTATATGCGTAGTTCTTCATCCTTCATTTTTCAAGTAAAAATTAAGTTGGATTTTTTTTTCTTCTTTGCCTATAAACTTTGTGCTATTTCCCCGTGGTGTTCTCATTAGGTGAAGTCTGGATGCTTTCTCATCATTGGTTTAAGGACTAGAGGTTAAATTTGACCTCATATTCTAACCATGGGGATATTTGCCCAGTTTATTGCGGATTCTATTTCTATCTCTATTATCTAGTTATATGGGAATGTGATTGTTCCACTTTTGTCATGTATCTCCATAGATAACACTATTGTAGGAGAAAAAAACTTAGATGGTGTGTCTATGGTGAGTTTGTTTGATGAACAAAGTACGACCTCTGATCCCAAACAAGAACAATGTGGAAATGATATCTTTAGCTTAATTTGAACTTCTAATATACAAAATTGAATTCAAGATTATACTGAAGTGACTGTTGTGTAAACCTGGAAGTTAAACTCTTAAAAATCTTTAGTATTCTTCCTGGTTTTGGTGTGAACAAAAGAAACCTTTCATAAATGTTGAATTAGCCATGACAAATTAATAGCACAGAATGAAATTTATCCATACAGTTGAAATGATTTGCTGATATCAATACGCATTGATCGTATTAGTATATAGTGGGTATCAATTTTTTATTAATTAATTCCATATGAACTTTAAGTTTCTAAAATATCCTTGAGAAAGAAAATATGTGATCAAATATTTGATTTATTGTAGAAAGCTCTCTCTAGTATAACTTGGTTTCTATAAACAAAAATGGATAAATTTCTCTAAATCCCCAAGGGTTTTGTGGGTTTGGCACTAAGTGCCCCTGAGGAATTTTGATGTACACTCCACCTGTTAAAATATAGTAATTGTATATTCTGTTTCCTAATCTATAGGAGACAAATTCCCCAAATCTCTCATCTCCCCAATCTTCTCTCAATCTCCTTTCTTCTTCTCCAAGAATGTAACTCTTATATATAGATGTATACAGTAAAGGAATAAATGAATAAGAATAATAATTTTTTTCTCAAATCTGTTTTCAACATGGTATCAGAGCCTAACCAGATCTAGACTAGTTGAAGAAGAAGAAGAGTAGGAGGTGATCGGATCTGACACCTCCATCCCGACCCGATCCCGACCAAACCCCGACATCCCCGAACTCCCCGACCATTCTCCGTTGATCTTCGGCGAGCCCCCTTCCCATCGAACCACCCTCCCCGTCGAGCCTCCTTCTCCAGTCAACGTCTTGACCTCTCTCACCCCATCATTTTGGCACCCCGCTCTGACCTTCTCCCTCCCTCCCGAGCTCCAGCGCGCCACCAGTCGACGACAGTGCGCCGCTCTGATCCTCGTCCACCCATCGTCATCCTGGTCCTCGTCGCCCCCACTCCTGAACCCACATCCACCAGTCATCCTTGGTCACCTGAACGTCGAACTCGACGAAATCGATCGAAAATTTCCCAGCCTCGACGAACGACGTCACCGAGTTCCCCTTTACCGCCACATCCACCCGTCGTCCCGAAGCCACAACCCTCGTCGCCCCCTCCCGAAACCACTGCCAACCGAACACCCTCTCTGGCATCATCAACGCCCCGATCTTGAAGTCATATCAGATCTGTTATTTTTCAAAGTCAGATCCGAGTATTCGCTAGATCATATCAAGATCCGTTTGTTGTTGTTCGATCCAGATCCGTTGTTTTGTTGATGTTGAAGATCTAGTGTGTTGAAGATCAAAATATCGTTTGCAGTTTGTTGATGACTTAGAGCTGTTCTTGGCAAAGTTGTGTCATTTGCTAATTTGCTGAAGATCAGATCCATTGTTTTCTTGTGCCGCTACCATGGGACAAATTGATGGAGCTGAGAAGAGTATTGAACTCGCTTCTACATTAGTTACAACTGCAGATAATGATGGTAAGGTATTTTATATTTCTGCCTCTGTTATGAATAATGTATGGATAATTGATTCGGGTGCTACCAACCATATGACTTTTGATTCTAGATAATTTCAAAATTTTCAACCATCCACCAAATCAACTGTGTCCACTGCCAATGGTGATCCTGCCACTGTTACTGGCGAGGGTACCATACCTCTCACAAACAACCTAACCTTAGATACTGCCCTAGTTGTGTCATCCTTGAATTTTAACCTATTATCTGTTGCTCAAATAACTACTGTCTTACATTGTATTGTAGTCTTTTGGCCTTCACATTGTGTGTTTAAGGATATTCGGACTCGCAAGACGATTGGTTATGGGGTTAGACACGTGAAACTCTATTACCTGGATTTAGAATCCGAAAGTTCAAGCAAGTTGACTCAAGCTCTAAGTGTGGAAGAATCCGAAGATGAAAAGAAATTATATATTTGGCTATGGCATCGACGTCTAGGGCATGCTTCTTTTGGTTATTTGAAGAAATTATTTTCAAGTTTATTTTTGAAGTTGGATATTTCTGCCTTTCAGTGTGATGTGTGTGAACTCGCAAAAAGTCACTGTGTCTCTTTTCCTCCAAGTCCAAGTAGAAGCTCATTTATATTTATGATTATTCATTCTGATGTTTGGGGTCCATCCAAAACCACTATATTTGGAGGAGCCAAATGGTTTGTGACATTTATTGATGACTGTACTCGTATGATCTGGATTTGTTTGATGAAGTCGAAAAGTGAAGTGGCTTGTTTCAAAAATTTCACAAGCATATTATGATTCAGTATAAATCACAGATTCAAGTTCTTAGGAGCGATAATGGCGGAGAGTACCTGAGTTCGAATCTGCAACAATATTTGGTGGAACACAGCATTGTTCACCAGACTACATGCTCATATACACCTCAACAGAATGGAGTTGCAGAAAGAAAAAATAGACACTTGCTCGAAGTGGTCCGTGCTTCTCTTATCAATGGAAATGTCACTCATTTATTGGGGGAAAGCTCTTGCTTCTACTGCATACTTAATCAACCGAGTTCTCTCTAGTATCTTAAACTTCCTCACACCTATTTCAAGTATTAACTGAAGCTGTGAATGCACCAAAAGTCATCAACTTGCCACCTCGTGTGTTTGGATGTGTTGCATTTGTTCATCTTCATCAACATGAACGCAATAAGTTAACTCCTCGAGTTGTCCGCTGTGTTTTCGTGGGATATGCATAGGATAAGAAAGGGTATCGATGCTATCACTCACCAACTCAAAGAATGTTTGTGACTATAGATGTGTTCCATGAAGATTAGATGTATTTTTCTTCTTCTACAACTGAACTTCAGGGGGAGTACCGAAGTGAAGTTCAGACTCTTGGATATGATGAAGGGGTTAGTGAAGTTCAGACTCTTGGATGTGATGAAGGGGTTAGTGAAGTTCAGACTCTTGGATATGATGAAGTAATTACCAGTCAGAACGAACAACTGGATACAAATAATGACGAACACTTAAATGAAGATCTAGCAAGGGAGGAAGACCCTCACGAAGAAGTGCAACCAAGGGAAGAAGTCCCTCTTAAAAGAAGACCCGCATGAAGAATTGCAACCAGTACCGAATTTCAGTGAGAGTGAACCGTCAGAACCCTAAAACCAATCGTTATCGTTGTCCAAAGCTCTTAGAAGAGAACTCCCGCATCGTACTAATTGAGGTATTCCAAAATTCACTTATGAACATGATCTCACTAGTAACGTCAAATATACCATGAGTAATTATGTATCCACTCACCGCTTGTCGGAATCAAATAAGTCATTTGTAAATCAATTATTTACTGTATCTATTCCTAATAGTGTGCAGGAAGCCCTTACTAATCCAATGTGGAAAGCAGCTATGGATGAGGAGATGAAGTCCTTGAAAAAGAATGAGACTTGGGAGATAGTCGAGCTGCCAGCAGCGAAGAAGCCAGTAGGATACAGATGGATTTATACGATGAAGTATAAGTCTGATGGTTCAATAGAGCGATACAAAGCAAGGCTGGTTGCCAAATGATACACAAACGTATGGAATTGATGATGAGGATACATTCGCACCTGTAGCAAAATTTAATACTGTTCGAGTCCTGCTATCACTTGCTGCAAATCTTAACTGGCCGTTTGAGCAATTTGATGTAAAGAATGCATTTTTGCATGGGGAATTGACAGAAGAGGTTTATATGGATCTTTCACTAGGGTTGACCAGACCAGTCCAACACAGCAATAAAGTATGTCGTTTGAAGAAAACATTGTATGGACTTAAGCAGTCATCAAGAGCTTGGTTTGGGAGATTTACAAAATCAATGAGGACATTCGTATACTATCAGAGTAATTCAGATCATACTCTGTTCCTAAAAAGGAAAGATTGTAAAATTACTGCTCTCATTATTTATGTGGATGATATGATAGTAACTGGAGATGATCCTGAGGAGAGGAAGACATTAAAAAACTACTTGTCACAAGAGTTCGAAATGAAAGATCTTGGCTCTTTGAGATACTTCCTTGGTATTGAAGTTTCTCGCTCAAGAAAGGAGATATTTTTGTCTCAAAGAAAGTATGCTCTTGATTTATTAAAGGAACTGGAATGTCTGCTTGTTAGCCGATTAGTACACCGTTAGAAGGACTGAAACTGTGCAATGAAACTGATCATGTACCTTGTGATAAGGAAGATATTAGAGATTGGTTGGACGGCTGATGTATCTTTTACATACACGGCCAGATTTGTCATATGTTTTAAGTGTTGTAAGTCAGTTTATGCATGCACCTCGGGAACAACATATGTATACGGTGATGAGAATTATGAGATATATTAAGTCTGCTCCAGGAAAAGGGTCTTATTTGCGAAACATGGTCACTTGAAGGTTGAGGCATATACTGATGCTGATTGGGCAGGATCTGTAATTGATAGGTGCTCGCTCCACTTCAGGATACTTTACCTTTGTTGGAAGAAATTTAGTTACATGGAGGAGCAAGAAGCAAAATATTATTGCGCGCTCTAATGCAGAGGCTGAGTATCGCGGAGTAGCTTTAAGTATAGCAGAAGCTTTATGGCTGAAACTCTTGTTGCAGGACTTAGGCTATGGTCCGAATGAACCTATGAAAGTATATTGTGATAGTCAAACAGCGTGTGATATTGCTACTAACCCGGTTCAGCATGATAGGACGAAATATGTAGAGGTGGATAGATTCTTCACCAAAGAAAAAATAGATGAGAAAGTCATTGAGATATCGAAAGTGAAGTCTATGGATCAGCTCACAGATATCCTAACCAAGGCAGTTTCGAATCGGCTCTTCTTGAAATTTGTTGACAAGTTGGGCATGTTCAATATCTATGCACCAACTTGAGGGGGAGTGTTGAAATATAGTAATTGTATATTCTGTTTTCTAATCTATAGGAGACAGATTCCCCAAATCTCTCATCTCCCTAATCTTCTCTCATTCTCCTTTCTTCTTCTCCAAGAATGTAACTCTTATATATAGATGTATACAGTAGAGGAATAAATGAATAAGAATAATAATTATTTTTCCCAAACCTATTTTCAACACCACCCCCTATAGTTTGAGTCATTAGCAATTTACCCCCTCCGTCCATTTTGTTAACAATTAACACTAGTGTAAGGCTTCTTCATTCCTAAACCGCCCTTGAATTTGTTTTAACCATAGGTTCAGTGTAGTCGAAGGTGTAAGATGCAACACAATTTCACTACTCTTAAATAGCCTAAGGCACAAGGCACAATTTGAGGCGTATACTTAGCCGATGTGCACTATTACTTTTGGGGTTTTTAAAATTTATAAATAAGATCATATAAACAAGAAGCATAACAACAAAATATATCATACAATGACCAAGATAACAGTGTCAGTTATCATTTTTGTAAAACTACAATGTGTTTCTCTGTAATGTATAACTACAATGTGTTTCTTGCTCCAAAGAATAAGTGATACAATGTGTTCTTCTGTAAAACTACAATAATATCATGTTAACCTTCAATTCATAGTTTCATATAGTAATGAGCATACAGTATTACAGTAATGAAGATACTTGCCAGATAGCATGCAGTATTACAATAATGAGCATATAGTAAAACTACAATAGTATCGAATTAAATATTGCAGTAATGAGCATACAATATTACAGTATTACAGTCTTAGCAAATGGTAAGGTATTTTAAAATATTTCAGCAATAACATAATGTTAGCCTACCATAAAATTTGGTCATGCTCTACACTGAGATATAATGCAATTGTTTGAATAAGGCATGATTTCATGATTATAGTAAATTATGGAATGAACTAGCTTCACAATTTTGTTTCAAAGTAACTTGCAAAAATATCATAAACAAAGATAGACGAAAACTCAAGAAAGAAACCATAAAAGTGTAAAATTAGAAAGGAAAGAAACTAGAATAGGAGTGGAAAGTTTGGAGACTGAGAAGGAGTAGGTGTGTCACCGGCGCAGCCGATTTGCTTCCGCTGTAGCCGCCGATCTGCTGCATGTTGTCTTGTCGCCACCGAGCTGCTTAGCTGTCGCCTGCCGATGCTGTTGAGAGGGGGGAAGAGGGGATTGATGAAGAAGAGTGCAGATTGAAGAGGAGTGTAGATTGAGGAGTTAGGGAGGTGGAGATTGGGGTTAGATTTTGGAATTGGGGATGAGAAGGTGAGAGAGAATTGGGGGAATTACAGGATATGAGAATGGTTGAAGATGGGTCGGGTTGTGAAGACAGGTTAGGTTGGGTATGTTATGTTTAGGCGCGCCTTTTGCTGGAGGCGCAAGCTTGTGTGAAGCTTCGAATAAAGGGGAAGTCTTAACTGAGGTTTGAGGCTCAAATTGCTGTTAAGCATGAGCCTTGAGCCTGGGTGAGCCTTCAACTACACTGCTTAGGTTAGAACCTAAGTACAAGATTTTGTAACTTTATGTAAGAATTGGTGGGTGTGGGGATAGAAAGTGGCGGGAATTTTGGTCCAGTGATGTGAGTGAAATCAGTGAAGTACTACCTATATAATAAAACACAAAGAAAGCTATCAAGTGGCTCTCATTCAATAGGATTGAAATCAATGGTCCAGATCTAACCTAACAAAACATATTTTCCCGTCCAAAAGTTTTTCCCCAAAACTCAAATTCAAATTCCCAAAACAACTCCTTTATTTATTTCTCTCTCTCTCTCTCTCTATTTAGAAATTTATATTTTCAGATTTTAGATTTGTAAATTTTCAGATTTTTTATGCATTTTTGTATTGCTCGTGTTACATTGAAAATAGCAAATATCTCATCAACAGTTAAATTTCATCATTTTCCACACTCAAAAGTTCTAAGAAGTTGGATTTTACACCCCCATTTATAATTATTTTTCAACATATACTATTGGAAACATGGACTTTTATTTACAACTAATTATTGTTTTACTATTCAAACTTGAGCTACATAATTGTTGTTTTACTGTTTACAAGACTTTCATATGCTGTATCGTTCTGAAGACGTGCCCACGGGCAAATCTAGTTAATATACAAATTAAAGTGAGAAAATTATGTTGTTATGTCTAATCTAAGGTTAAAACTTAAAACAAATTAGTTAAAGTAGTGCTTAGTTTAGTCTCATTATATATATGATGCATTGTATTCAGTTATATCAATCCAATAAAATATTCTTTCTTTATACTATACATTAATATGGTATCAGAGCATGAAAATTATACAAAAAGATTGTGACTCTTTTTATTCTTCTTTTCTGTTATATATATATATACTAGATTTGCCCGTGGGCATGTGCCTACGGCACGTCTTCAGAACGATACAGCATATGAAAAGCTTTGTAAACAGTAAATCAACAATTATATAGCTCAAGTTTGAATAGTATGACAATAATTAGTTGTAAATAACAGTCCATGTTTTCATTTGTATAGTTTGATAAATAATTATAAATTGGGGTATAAAAGTCCATGTTTCCATAAGTATATATATATATATATATATATATATATATATATATATATATATATATATATATATAGAAAGAGAGAGAGGGGGAGAGAGAGAGAATTAAATAAATAAAGGAGTTGTTTTGGGGGATTTGAATTTGAGTTTTGGGGGAAAACTTTTAGGGGAAAAATGTGTTTTTTGAAGTTAGATCTGGGCCTTTGATTTTGGGGGAATTGAAGGAGAGCCACTTGATAGCTTTCTTTGTGTTTTATTATATAGATAGCCCTTCTCTGGCTTCACAGAACCGCCACACCCCTCCTCCACTCCAGACTCACCCATTATCGTCATCCACCATCCCGCCGCCTCCACATCCAACTTTAAACCCATCCCGCTCCCCTCTCCTACACTCCAGAACTGCCTGCACCCTCCACCACTCCAGATCTCACCCACAATCATCAGCCACCACCACCACCACCATCCACATCTAGATCCAACCACGACCAGCCCTGCGCCTCCTTTCCTAGCCCAAACCAGATCCAAACCAGACCAAAATCTGATCCAAAAACAGCCCAAACCAGACCATACCCAAACCTGATCCAAACTAGCCCCAAATCTGATGCAAATCAGCCCAAACCAGACCCAAAGCTGATCCAAAAACAGCCAAACCAGATCAAAGCCCGACCTCCACCATCCAAATGCTTGGTGATCTGTGCTGGTTCGTGATGTGTGCCCGTTCTTAATCCCCTCTCCAATCAGCATCTCTCTTTCAAATCTATCTTCACCTTTAGATCTAATCTTGATTTTCTCCTCTCTCCAATGGACCGATCTTCCTTCTCTGTGACAACCGAGAATCCCTCGGTTGTGGCAACTTCGTTGCATGGTCCCGATATATAATGTGCTTCTTCAAAGGGCGCGAGATATACCATTACCTCACTGAGAAAGTTCCTGAGGCTAAGGATCTAAAGTTCAAAGTATAGGATCGCTATGACAACTTAATCGTCAATATGATGATCAATTGCATGGACCGAGACGTCTATTAGTACAGCACTTTTCTTGACACAGTAAAGCAAAGGAGATCTGGGACACTCTTCATCAAATGTACTACTCCAATAACATGCAACGTCGATATGATACATTCTGCAATGCAATTAATGCCAAACAGGATGACGACTTTTCATGCATCTTCCCAGATTTAATTAGTTCTTAGAAGAGTGAAATATCAATTAGCCATACTCTTGCCGATTTCGTTGTTCAACAAAAGCAACGAGAGGCTCTTCTAGGCGTTCTTGCCTTAGGAAATATTTCCCCAAATCTTGAAGGTGTTCGTTCTCATATTCTTGCCACGAACACCAATCCCTCTCCACGAGATCTTCATGTTCAGCTTCCACGAGTTACACCTCTTGCTATTGTTGACACTCTAGCTCCGTCTGCACTTGCCTCTAGCCGAGGCCATGATTTTTCTGATCACTCGCAGCAGTTTTCATCTTCCAGGGGCCGTGGTTCTTATTCTTCACGGAGCCTGTGGTGACCGTGGTCGTGGCCGTGGTGATGGTCGTCGCTTCAATACAAAGGATTGCATCTATTGTCAGGGCTGATCTCATGAGTATGAGACGTGTTGGAAACATCTCGGTCGCCCTCTTTTTGATCATCAGTCTTCCACTGTGGAACATTTTCCTTCCACTGTTGCTCCTACAGATGTGTCAACCTCCTCCCAGTATACCCTTTCTGCCAAAGAGTATCAGGCCTTCCGCAATATGATGTCTCCTCCTTTTGGTAACTTTGTTCACTCAGGTGATGCTTGTCATGTTTCCTCACATCAATGGATTATTGATTTAGGTGCTTCTGAACATATGTTTTCTTTATCGTTTTCTTCATTTTTTTTGCTTCTAAATTATCATGTGCATGTTGCTGATGGTTCACATATCCATGTTGAAAGGGGTGATAGATATCTCCCTTTTTTCATACATTTCTCTTAAATTTGTTTTGCGTGTTCCTACATTTTCTAATAGTTCATTATCAGTTTTTAAAATTTGCAAAGATTTAGACTATTCGGTGACATTTTTTTCTTCTCATTGTGTGTCAGGATATTACGACGAGGAAGATGATTGAAGTCGGTTATGAACAACATGGGTTATACATCTTGGATTCTCCAGTCTCGACTTTTAGTTCTTCTACTGATCCTACATTGTGGCACCGATGAGTGGGACATCCTTCCTGTATTACTCTCAAACACTTGGTTTCTGATTGTGAGTCTTCTATAAGTTATTTTATGATTCATGTGAGTTAGGTAAACATCATAGAGTTTCATACCCAGGATGCGTCAATAAAAGTAGTAAACGTCTGTTTAATTTAGTGCACCCTGATGTTTGGGGCCTTGTTGGTTTTTCCACGTTCAATCAATATCGTTATTTTGTTACATTTATTGATAATTTTTTTTGCATAACATGGTTGTATCTCTTGAAAGATCGTTATGAATTATTTAAAGTTTTTCAATAATATTTTCTTTGAGATAAGAACATAATTTGGCACTACTTTTAAATATTTTTGTTCTAATAATGCTAAAGATTATGTGAATTCTGATTTTCAACAATTTTTTTCAACATGGAGTAATATACCAAACTTTTTGCACATATACTCAACAAAGAGTGGCAGATCGTAAAAATCAAATTTACTTAGCATTGCTCACTCTCTGATGTTTGAAATGAAAGTCCCGAAATTTTATTGGAGTTTTGCAGTTCTCACTACCTATTTTCTTATCAACCGTATGCCTACTCATATTCTTGAAATATCATTCAAACTAGTATTTCCCTTTAAAGATCCATTTTAACTATTGGTTGTACATGTTTTGTTCAAAATCTCAGCTCGGGCACTGATAAACTTGACCTGCGTGCTACTAAATGTGTGTTTTTTGGATATTCACGTTTTCAAAAGGTTGTCTTTGCTATTGTTCTTCATAGAAAAAAAATGTTTACCTCAACGGAGGTTTCATTTTTTTAACACAAGCCTTTTTTCGAACAAACTTCTTCCAAAACTTTCAATTTACCAAGGGCCGTTGCAAGAGAGTTTTGATTTCCAACTGTTCCTGCCACTTCGGGTTTATGTAAAGAAACAAAAGAATCGTTTAGACTCGACCATCCCAGCAGGTACATTCCGTTGTTCAACTGGTGCCAACTACTTCTATCAGTAATGTCTCTAACACAGATGAGTTACCTATCGCTCAATGTAAGGCTAAATGTACTTGTTATCGCCATCCTATTATCAGGTTTGTTTCTTCTTATAAACTGAACAAATCTTTTCAAGAATGTTCAGTATGCACTCAGGCACTCTGGTTGGACCGCAGTCATAATAGAGAAAATGCTGACTCTTTAGCAAATTGGTACTTGATAGTTGGTTCGTCTTCCCTGTGGATGGTAAGACAGGTGGTTGTAAGTGGGTATTCACAGTCAAACATAATCCTGATGGTACAGTTGAATGACTCAAAGCTCGTCCTTGTCACTAAAGCATATACACTGAAATTTGAGGTCGACTATGCGGAGACATTTTCTCTAGTTGTGAAATGCACGTCCATTCGGGTTCTTATATCTCTTGCATCAAATTGTTCTTGGCCTCTTTATCAGCTTGATATCAAGAATGTATTTCTAAATAAGGACTTGAAAGAGGTGATGTATATGCAACAACCTCCTGGTTGTAAGAAATAGAGGGAGAATCTTGTAGGTTATCTCAAAAAGTCTCTTTATGGTCTCAAACAGTCTCATTCAGCTTGGTTTGAAAAGTTAGGTAAAATTGTGTGCTCTTATGGATTCTCTCCAAGCAAGGCAGACCATTCTCTCTTCTTAAGGAAAGGAAGCAAAGGCATTGTTATCGTATTAGTCTATATTGATAATATCATTATCATAGGTAGTGACTCACCTGGTATTGTAAACATCAAACAGTAGTGACTCTCACAAACCTTTCAAACGAATGATCTTGGTCCGCTTCGATACTTCTTTGACATTGAGGTTGCACGCACGAAGGATGATATATTTTTTTCACAGAAAAAATATGTTCTTAATATTCTTACTGAGACGGGAATGTTGGGATGTCACCTTAGTGACACATCTATGGATCTCAATATTAAGTTCTTCTCCAATGATGCATTGTTCTCTGATCCTGGACGATATCGCAGGCTGGTTATCAAACTCATATATCTCTCGGTGACTGCCATATATTGTCTATGCAGTTGGTCGAGTTAGTCAGTTTATGCATACACCGACATCACTCATTGGGAAGCAGTGATTCACATTCTTCGCTATCTTAAGAAGGCCCCAAGGCAAGAGCTTCTCTTTAAGCCAGGTGACTCACTTTCTTTACAAGGTTATTCTGATGATGACTGAGCAGGATCGGTTGATGATAGGTGCTCAACTAGTGGGTACTTTGTATTATTTGAAGGAAATCTAGTATCTTGGAAAAGCAAGAAGCAGCTCGTTATCGCTAAGTCAAGTGCAGAGTCCGAATACCGAGCCATCAGACATTTGTTCTCTGAAATTTTATGTCTAAGATCTCTTTTTCGAGACTCGACATTCTCATTATCATCTCCAGTTCCACTATACTACGACAACCAGACTGCTGTATATATTTCTAAAAATCCAGTGTTTCATGAGCACACAAAACATATCAAAGTCGGTTGTCACTTTGTTTATAATGAATGGGAGAAGAGGGTGATTTCATTCTCATATGTCTGATCTGGTGAACAACTTGCTCATATACTAACTAAAGCATTACCTCTTAAGTTTTTTCAAACTTTCTTGAGCAAGCTTGGCTTCGACAATATTTACGCATCAGCTTGAAGAGGAGTGTTAAAGTAGTGTTTAGTTTAGTCCCACATCGGTATAAGAATTAGTTTACTTTTTGACATTTCCAAAAAATTGGAAGCATTGTACTCAGTTATATCTATCCAATAAAGTATTCTCTCTTTCTCTCTTTCTCTATACTGTTAGAATATAAATATTAAAATCCTCATCCTTACCACAACTTCGAAGTTTTAGCTTAGTGACAGGGGCTTTCACATGATATCAGAGCAACCTAGGTTCGAACCTCACCGGTTGCGCAATTTAAATGCGGATTTAAATAACAAATAAAAAATACTGCTGCGTATAGTCCAAGTCTTGGCCCACAAAGATGACCCTTAACCTGCGGGGGCGTGTTAGAATATAAATATTAAAACCCTCACCTTACCACAACTTCGAAGTTCTTTAGCTTAGTGGCAGGGACTTTCACATATACTATACATTAATAGCTATGAAAAAAAATATTTAATTGGGCATCATTGAATGTTCAACTCCTTTATCATCAGATAAATACTTTACCAATTATATTTTCTTATTGTCTTTGTTTAATGTAATTAACTGAGAGGCTAATCATCCTCTAATTGTTTCCCAGATTACTTAATATTGAAAATTCCTATTGTGTGGTTGTCCTGGCTTAATTAATTTGATTCAAATCCTTATAATTGGCCAAAAGGTGAGTACATCATTAGCAGCTTAACTTTGATACTTCGCTAACTACTAAATTCCAAGGATGGTTGTTTCAGGACTTAATCTATGTTTTCCTTTGTATCTCAGGCTACTGAAGATGGGAGCTTTAGAAGTCACTAAAGTGGTCATCGATCACGAAGTATGGCGCCTTATCTCATGCATTTGGCTACACGCAGGGCTTATCCATATAGTTGCCAATATGTTGAGCCTCCTTTTTATTGGCATTCGACTTGAACAAGAGTTCGGCTTCTGTATGTAACTAATCAACTGTATAATCCATTTACTTAAGCTTATCTTATTTTCTGAAGCAATTTTAACCCCGGTTAATGTTTTCTTTTTGGCTTCTGTCTTTACTTGTGCTTATGAATAAATGTAATAGTCATTTTTGTAAAATTCATTTACAGTAAGAATTGGTCCATTATACATCATCTCTGGCTTCGGTGGCAGTTTGCTCTCTGCTTTGTTCATCGAATCAACCATCTCGGTTGGAGCTTCTGGTGCTCTTTTTGGACTTCTTGGTGCCATGCTCTCTGAACTAATAACAAATTGGACTATTTATGCAAATAAGGTAATTTTCTTTTTACGTTACGTTCTCTTTGGTACCAATATCTAAATATGTAATGCTTCTTTTTAAATGTCAGCTTGCAGCATTGTTGACCCTTGTGTTCATCATTGCAATTAACCTAGCCGTTGGTTTCCTCCCGCATGTTGACAACTTTGCTCATATTGGTGGATTTGTTTCTGGATTTCTTCTTGGGTTCGTACTTCTAATTCGCCCTCAGTTTGGATGGGTTAACCAAAAGAATGCTCCTCTAGGTTACACTACTGGTTCGGCAAAGCCTAAGTACAAGATATACCAGTATGTGTTGTGGGTTATCTCTGTCGTCTCGCTCATTTTATTGTAAGTCCTAATTTATGATTTGTTTTAGCCAATTTTCGTTTCACGTTGTAACTATGCATGCTTCAAATAAAATTAAATGCGCGCACACACACACACACAGATATATATATATATAGATATATATATATATATATATATATATATATATAGTTGCAGACCTCTTTCTTTTCTATTGCCCCCATGAAGGACTAGTTTCGGCTGTCTTCTTAGTATGCGAGCTATTGTGATGTAGGATTGGGTATTCATTTCCTGATTGCAAGAAATAGCTTTTTGTTAACCACTTCTCTTATCGAATTAATGTACATGATTCTAGTAACCTCTTGATACTAATGAGAATGATTGCTTAAAAGCAAGTATAACAAGAATAGTTACAATTAATGTACATGATTCTAGTAACCTCTTGATACTAATGAGAATGATTGCTTAAAAGCAAGTATAATACCTACTAGATTATTCATTTATTCATAACTTCATATAATAGAACTACGAACTGACACATGTGAAGCATACTTATAACATACCTCTTTGTTAGTGTGCGTTTTTATTCACATTATGTGCATTTTTATTATTTTAAAAGAGTGTCGATATGTGTATTTTTCTTTTATTTTACAAATAAAAGTGTATTCATATAATGCATATTAAAGACGTCATTTCTTTCCGATCAAAATGAAAATGTTAATTTTACATACGAAATTTTGCAATAAGATTTCATTGTAATGATTTCTCTGTAGCTTTCCATCATTAACAGCTTCCTACAAGTACAGTCAACTTGTCTAAATACTAGAATTTGGACAAAAGCTAACAGATATAATCCAAAATATATATATTTCAGATTTTGGTCTATATAAAAACAAACATGTTTTTGTGATTATATGCAACTTGCATGGCCTTGAAAATGGATATTCATCCTAGAATTAAACAATATCTCATCTTACTCCTAAGAAATGGTGGAATGTTTGGTTATAAACTAATCAATGAAACAAGTTATTCCAAAAACAAATGGTGGAACATAGTGCATTTACATTAGTGCTGCTATCATCTGCAAGCTATTTTTAATTGCAATGTGATAACTGAAATTAAAATTTATCTTAATTTTTTTGTAGCTTCACTGTTTGCTTGGTGATGCTTTTCCGTGGGGTCAATCCATACAAAAATTGCTCTTGGTGTCATTACCTCAGCTGTGTTCCCACTTCTAGCTGGAGCTGCAAGCCAAAATCAACTTCTTGCATGGTAAGATGCTCGAGTTTAATCACTTCAAAACTTGTTGCAACCAATTGAGGCTTATCTTAGATTCAGTCACCTGAAATTTATGATATATAAACAAACATAAAGAGAAAAATGGATATGAGTTGGAGCAGAGAGAGTTTTCATGGATGAGCCAATTCCATGTAGAATTAGACTATTCAACTTGATTTGAATGTGAGATTAAGTCTCTGTCTGGCATAGCTTTTGGAGAATGCTTTTAGAGCCAAAAGCAGTTTTATTTAAAAATGGGTGTTTGGTAAACTTTATTAAAAATATGTTTAGACAAAGCACTTCTCCAAAGCTTCAGTATTTGCCCTTTTCTCACAACACCTCAAGTGTCTGCCTTTAGCTTTCACAAAAATTGCTTCTCCTTAATAAGAAAAATTTTGAAGTCAAAATGTTTTTTCTTCACAACACTTGTCAGCAAAAATACTTTTGTTCACAATGATACTGATGTTGTTGATTTAGTGGTGGGAGCAACAAACGTGAGTTCTTGTTATTTATAGTGAAAGTGACAGGATCTCAGACATAGATTTGGATCTGAGATGGGGATTCTTGTGAGGAGCAGAAGAGAGGGTGTTGTTGATAGCAGGCCGCCCTGCGTACCTGCTAAACGCCTAGAGACACTGGGGGTGATCTCGGCAATAGGCCCTGATGTGAATTATTTGCAAGTGTACAAAATCGCAACAAGTAGTATAGTTAAGTGAAAAGAGTGTCGAACCCAGAAGGACTAATTATTTTATTGAGTACCGAAATTACTAGATTAACTACTATTTGAAAATCGAAATTCAATAAAGAAATCAACTAAATTAAATTAATCTAAAGAACTAACTAAATTAATTAAAAGCAGCAGAATCTGAAATTTTGTTGTTTATTAATTGCAAATTTAATTCTAGGACTTTTGATTTCACTTAGTTAATCCCACACAATTTATAATTGCATGTGAATAAAAAGATTATTTTTCCAAGTTGTAGACCAAAATCCTCTAAGTATTCAATGCTTTTTCTCGAACAATACCAAAAATATCTCTAACAGTTTGTCATAGTTCATGCACAGATTTAATTAGTTGAAGACTCATTAAGTTCTGTGGATTTCTTAACGGTCACATCAAATTGCGGTAAATCATCTCTAATTTCGCTCAATCAATGGTGTTTAATTCTATAATTCAAAATAACAAATTACCAGTTCGGTCTCTCCATGATTTGATAGATCATACAAAGTCGGTCAACCAATTGTAAGCATTAAGAACAAAAATCAAACACAACCATAGAAAAATAGAAAAATAATATGGAATTAAAATTTGTATTCTCAAAATTAGGCTACATCAAAAGCCCTGGAAAAATATAAAATTAGTTCATAGTGAATTTGCAACCAACAAACATGTTCATGGATTGCATAATAAAAATTAGAAGAGTAGAAGAAAAGAGAAGAAAAACTCTGGTTGTTGCCGAAAATCCAAGTTGAACGTTTCGAAATTTGCACCGTAAACTGTCAGCGTCTTACTTTGCTTTTTGCCTTGATTCCCGAGCCGACCTTTCCACAGAAACCCCTGTTATCTCTCTCCTCCGTCCCTTCTCTCTCACTGTTTTAGTATTTGTTTTTTTTTTTGGTATGGTCCCGCCGCCACCTATGCCCACCTACCTCCCAAATTTCCTTCACGCCGCATCCACACACCACCTTTCTTCAAAACCTTCACCTGCACCATATATAGGAATAGGAAAATTAATAATTAGGGTTAGGTTGTTAGGTTAATTAATTAGGATACTTAATTAATTAAATAATTAATATGATAAGTGTATATATTTAAATAATTAATTAAGATTAATATATTAGGTGACATTGCTTTATTTATTTTTTTAATTTTATTCCAAAATTTTATTGCACCCCCTAGTTGACCATAATATTTTTATCAATTCTTCAAAGAGTCAATTTGTAAAAACATGTATTTGAGTGCTCAAATTTTCTAGAAATCTTCACATAAAATAAATTTGAAATTAAAAATCTGTATCCTTGTTTCTTCTTTGATTTTTACCAAAATTTACATCCTTTTGAACTTATAAATCTCATTCCTACAAAATCAAACGAATAAATAAAAATAAGTAGAAATAAGATAAATTTTAAAGAAATAACCTAGAATTCGCAATTTTGATGCATTAAAGAGTACTAAAAATTATATAGAAATTTCACTTATCAGGCCCTTCGACGATCTAGTCAGTCATTGGCAGAAATGAAAGCTAGGGTTAAGGTAGAGAAAAGTTGATTACCTTCAGAGTGAGGGAGGGGGTCTGGTATTTATAGGCAGAGAGTGGGAGCCCTAACCCGAATGGGTCTGGTTGACCTGCTTCTGTGGGCCTGAGTAGCAGAAGGCCCATTAGATCCTCAATCCTGATGATCAGAGATGAGATGATCTTGAGGGAATCAGACGATTCTGATTATGCTGGAATATTTACCAACATCATAGACCACCCACTCCTGGAGGGCTGTATGTATCAGCCATCGAGGAGTAGCCCAACCTTGGGAAGACCGGTAGATAGTGTGTATGAGGATTGGATGGAAGATCCCCTAAAAGCGACCTGAGGTTAGGACCGAGCTCCGAGCGTCGAGCTTGGTGGAGAATGCTCGCAAGCAGATCGAGGGGCACGCTGAGCGTTGTGGGCCGAGCTCGTCGTGAGGCAGGGTTGGCTCGAAATTAATGCCGAGCGTCGAGCTTGGAGCTCGTCATGAGAGACGGGAGTTGGCTTGAAGTTGATCCTGAGCGTCGAGCTCCGAGCTCGATGTGAAAGACAGGAGTTGGCTCGAAGTTGATGCCGAGCGTCGAGCCTTGTGAACTTGTAAGAGATAGGAGTTAGCTCGAAGTTGATACCAAGCATCGAGCCCTGTGCACTAGTGAAAGAGAGGAGCTAGCTCGCAGTTGATGCCGAGCGTCGAACTCCGAGCTCGTCGTGAGAGACATGAGTTGGCTCGAAGTTGAGGCCGAACGTCGAGCCCTGTGAACTTGTGAGAGAGAAAGGAGCTAGCTCGCAGTTGATGTCGAGCATTGAACCCTGTCGACTTGTGAAAGAGAAAGGAGTTAGCTCGCAGTTGATGCCGAGCATCGAGCTCTGTCGACTTGTGAGAGATAGGAGCTAGCTCGTAGTTGATGCCAAGCGTCGAGCTTCGAGCTCGTTGTGAGAGACATGAGTTGGCTCGAAGTTGATGCCGAGCGTCGAACTATGTGACCTTGTGAGAGAAAGGAGCTAGCTCGCAGTTGATGTCGAGCATCGAACCTTGTCGACTTGTGAAAGAGATGGGAGTTACCTCGCAGTTGATAGTCGAGCGTCGAGCCATGTCGACTTGTGAGAGACGGGAGCTAGCTCGCAATTGATGCCGAGCGTCGAGCCCTGTGAATTTGTGAGAGTAGGAGCTAGCTCGCAGTTGATGCCGAGCGTCGAGCTCTGTCCACTTGTGAGAGACGAGCTAGCTCGCAGTTGACGCCGAGCATCGAGCGTCGAGCTCGTTTTGAGAGACATGAGTTGGCTCGAAGTTGATGCCGAGCGTCGAACTCTGTGACCTTGTGAGAGAGAGGAGTTAACTCCCAGTTGATGCCGAGCGTCGAATCTTGTCGACTTGCGAGGGACAGGAGTTGGCTCGAAGTTGATACCGAGCGTCGAGCTCCGAGCTCGACTTGAGTTGGCTCAAAGTTGAGGAGAGCGTCGAGCATTGTGAACTTGCAAGAGAGGGGCTAGCTCGCAGTTGATGCCAAGCGTCGAACCCTGTCGACTTGTGAAAGAGATAGGAGTTAGCTCGCAATCGTCGAGCCCTGTCGACGTGTGTGAGAGGAGCGTGGAAAATTGGGCCACAGATGGCACGTGCTCATCACGTGGACAATGGCATGTGTTTGCCACGTGGACAAAGGACACGTGTTTGCCACTTGGGTTGATGACATCACGGTTGTAGGAATCAAGGCGTCAAAATCTCATATATCGTTGGATCAAGATCTGAAGGTTGAGATGCCTTTGAGTACTTCGAGGCATTTTCCTTTGTCTATATATGCCTCCCCTATATCTCATTTTTCACTTTGCCTTCTCTTTCTAACTTCCAGAGCTTCTCTCTCTAGATACTGTTCAGTCACCGGCAGTAGTTTCTTCGGCGAACTTTCCGGCACTAGCAAACAGGTTGGTACTTTTATTAATATGTCGAGTGCTCAGTCCAAATCCTCGGCCTCCACATCTGACAGTCGCGACGTCGACCACCTCAGCGACTCCTCAGGTTGGGAAGCGTTTGAGGAGGAAAAGATACTGTATAATCCCCAGCCACTCCGGGTTCGCAAGCTCTTCGTCGTGGAGTCGATTGACTCGGAAGAAGATGTTGAAAAGGTAGAAGCAATTGGTGGAGGGGATGTGGATGACGAGGGAGGGGACGAAGAGGGCGAGGGTGTCGAGGAAGAGGTTGATTCTGATGAATCCTCTGACATAACTTCACCGGATCTACAAACTGAGCCGTTTGAGCCGAAGGTCATTTGGAGGAGCAAGCGGAAGTGGACCCTTCCAGATAGCCCTGCGAACCTGCCTAAATTCTTTCCTAAACACGAGCTAGACGTACCCTACCACCAGCAACCAGGATCGATAAGAATGTACCCGGATGATCTGTAAGATAAAGTTCGGTACGGAGTGCAGCCGTCCTCCTCAAGCAGGCCGAAGCTAAAGATTGATGACGAGCAGAGCATCGTAATGAGCACCGACCTCCCCGTGATACGGGCGAGATACTTCATTCCTCCGGAGTACGAGTTGATGGTGCCGAACACTGGGCTTGAACCAACTGATACCTTGTCCAAGTGGTTTTATATGTTCCCCGTTGACGCGTTCGATTCAGGGCTAAGGCTGCCCTTGCACCCATTCGTGAAGGAGGTGTTGAACTGAGCCGGTCTGAGTCCCATGCAATATGGGCCTAATTCTTGGAAGCTGCTTGTGTGCTACATGCTACCTAGCGAAAAAAGGGGCGTGCCGTTGCAACTGAAGTATTTCCTGAGCCGTCCTTAATGTGAGTTGGTCTTCGACTCATGAGTACATGTATTACGTCTTCCCCCCTCCCCCCCACCGAGTTGTTCATGGTCACCCGGATTCAATTAAAAGGGTTGGAAAAATCGGTACTTTATCATCCGAAGCCCGACTTTGTGGGATATCCCGACCTCATGGGCCTTCTACAAGCCAAACCTGAAGCCTCCGAAGGGGAAATAGCTGATGGAAGAGAAGTGGGGTGAAGTGAAGGTCGCTGGGGGGAAGTATTTGATGGCGGACCGTGCGCAAACGGCACTTGGCTCGGATTGGACTGAGCCCTGCCTGACCCTTGTATGTTTTTGTTTCTTCTTTTTCTTGCATCTTTTTTCCTTCGTCCTTACAACGTGGATTTTTCTTGCAGCGATGGATGACGCTACGATCGAGCGGAGGATGGCCAAGTTGGAGAAGAAAGTTGCCCAGGAGTCACAGCCAAAGAAGAAGAGGGTGCCTCGGGAAGGCTCTGAAGGGGCTTCGGATCCAGAAGTCCAAGAAGTCGAAGGTCGTCGTGGTACTTGGGACCTCGAGACCGTTGAAGATGGTACCGAGCTCTGGTAACGTCATTGTTGCGGAGCTGTTGATGAAGGGAGCCCCACCCATCAAGCCCTCGGCCCGGGAGATCGTGGGTGAAGCGAGGCTCACGTCATGGGCCCCAGACTGGTCCATGAAGACAGCGGACTCACTAACGGAGGGACCCATAGCGATCGAGGCATTGGATCACCTCGCCACGCCTCGAGACCGTGAGAGCTTCGCAACTGAGACCACCGAGTCCTGCTATATGAGGTGGGCTCAGGCGGAGATGGTGGTAAGTGCTTAACGAGTTTCACAATGGCATGTCTTTTTCCTTTTCTTCTGTAAATCTCTCAAGTCTTGTTCACTCGTTTGCAGGCAGCGATTGCTGGGTCACAGTTTAGGAGATTGCATGGTCAGGATCTCCGTCGGGAGGTGAGGAACGCTCAGCGCTACGAGCGGGAGATGAAGGAATAGAAACTGCGAGCCAACAACGCCGAGGCTCGAGAGCGTGCCCTCCGGACGAAGCTGGCCTCTATGGCCAAGAGCCAGGGTAGGAGGAAGAAGGAGATGGAGGCAGAGATCGAGAAGAAGCTCCACGAGGTGAGAACCTCCGCCACGAAAAAAGTAATTGAGGTCCAGAATAAAACGGAGCACAGGGCCATCGAGCACGTGCTCTGTAAGTACCCTCAGCTTGAGCTCGACGAATTTCACTACTCCATAAAGTTCGACGAGCCCCCGCTAACCCCCGGGGGGACGACGGGGAGGATGATGCGTGCTAGCTCGGCGAGGGGGAGGAACAAGCGGCGGTCGACCCTAAAATCGACGTCACAGGGAATGAAGAGGTTCCCTCCTCCCCTCAGCAGTAGCTCTCTTTTTGTTTTTTGAAATTTTTTGTATTTGACGAATGCGGACTGGCCACAGCGGTTTTTGTACTGATTTCAAATGAATAGAAAGAAACTTTTTGAGCCAACCCTTTTTGCGTGAGATTTTTTGTGATTTTGGCCAAGTCTATGAGGCTCGGAATAATTTTATTTTTGCTGATGCCAGATGGGCGAACTTGATCGCCTTAGGGATCACGTGAAATCCTTGGAGGCCAACTTGCAGCGTTATCGTAAAGAAGCTAGGGACCGGGAAGCGGCCCTCACATACTTCATGAACAGGTCGAAAGAGTTGAGCTTGGAGGAGGATGATTTCCGACCGAGGCATGGGTGGCGCTGAGTTTGGGTAATCGAGATCTCTCGCTTCTATGCAATGCCTCTCTTCAGAGTCGTTCCTCCGTGAGGTAATAGTGGAGAAGGAATTGGAGATCCAAAGATTGAGGGTGATGCTCGGAGTGAGTGGGTCCCGAACTCGGTCCTACGGGAACGACTGGCCCTCCGCCGGTGGCCCGTCTCCGACCTTGAGGCTGGAGTCGCCGCCGAGACCGGGTGATGCTCAGAGTTCGGTTGTCGGGGCGTCCACCTTAGCGTCTCCTAGAGATCCTGATGGACTCATCGACGAACAAACGCGTTCGGTTGGGCTCGAGATGGTTTGCGCTAGTCCCATGGCCCCCAAGGAGGAGGGGTAGGTTGAGTTTGTATCAGTTGTCGTAATCACGAGTTGTGACTTTGTTGTAATCATGTAATCACACTGCTTTGCCGATTGTTACAATAAACTTCCATGTGTTATAATAAAACGATCCTTCTGCTGTTTGAGTAAGCTTCGATCTGCTGAATGTGTGACGTTTCGCCTTCTGATGATATTGAATGGCTGGAATAGGAGACGTTTCGTCTTCCATTGTCATAAATGCATCTCGTGGGAAGGCGAAACGTTTGGCCTTGGGAAGTGTATCGACGCCTTTTTAGGCCGGTGGATATGGGCGAACGCTGGAGATTTGTCCACGTCAGCCTCACGCAAATCGAGTTCCAGTTCCCACAGACTATATAACCCCTCCCCCATCCCCTTCTCATTCCTCACTTCACTAAGAGTTCTCACAATGGGTGGTTCTTCTATCGCCCACTGACAGTTAGGAGTAGCAGCGATGAAGGCTGCTCTACCTCTGGCTGCCAGTGGGTGAAGAGGAATCGACTTGGTGCGTGGAGCTCAAGGTCCTTGCCAAAGGCGAGGACCACAAATAAAATTATTCACCGAGGGCTCTCATGAACGGTGGTTCTTCTATTACCCGCTGACAATTAGGGGTAGCGGCGATGAAGGCTGCTCTATCCCTGGTTGTCAGCGGGTGGAAGAGGGACCAATGTCGTGCATGGAGCTTGAGGTCCTTGTTGAAGGCGAGGGCTATAAATTAAGTTAAAACTTTTGGAGGGGGTGAGGTCGGAAGGAGAGAATCTCTCGCTAGGGCTGGAGGAGCATGCCGAGCGGCGAGCTTGTGCAGCTTGTAAGGAAACTGGCTCGAGGTCCAAGCCGAGTGGCGAGGAATTGTGCAACTTATAAGGAAGCTGGCTCGAGGTCCAAGCCAAGGGATGAGAACGTGTGCAGCTTGTAGAGAAGCTGGCTTGAGGTCCAAGCCGAGTAGGGGTGTAAAATGAACAGGATGGTTCGTCGTCTGTCCAAGTCCGGCTCGAGAAATGGTCCGACTGTGGACCGTCCGAATTGTTATACGAACCGAACTCGAACAAATTATTAGGTCCGATTTTTTACCGAGCTCGAGCCGGACATAAGTCCGTCCGAGTATTATAGCGGTCCGATGCTTTATCGAACCGAGTCCGGACTATAAAAAAGTTTGTCCGACCTAAACCGAGTCGGACATAAGCCCGTCCAAGTAGAATTTCTGTCTGAGCTTGAACATATGGTTGTCCGATCCCTGTTCGGTCCGATTTACAGCCCTAAAGCCGAGTGGCGAAGACTTGTGCAGCTTGTAGGGAAGCTAGCTCGAGGTCCAAGCCGAAGGCGAGGAATTGTGTAGCTTGTAGGGAAGCTGGCTCGAGGTCCAAGCTTAGTGGCAAGGACGTGTGTAACTTGTAGGAAAGCTGGCTCGAGGTCAAGCCGAGTGGCGAGGACGTGAGAGAAGTAAACTCGAGGCATTCTGACTCGAACAATAAAAGAAACTTCGTTGCATTTGCTTGCCTGATTGATTACACCAAAGGAATAGTGCGTAGCGCCGATTACAACATCAGGTGCTCCTACGTTCTCTCATGGAACTTAATAAGATGCTCTACGTTCCTGGGTCTCTTGACTATCCTGCCCCCAGGTCTTCGAGTCGGTACGTCCCGGGGCGTACGACTTGAGAGACCTTGTACGGGCCCTCCTAGTTTGGGGCTAGCTTGCCTTTTGCTGTGGGGAAGGGAAATAGCGAGCTTCCTGAGTACGAGGTCGGCCCTCCTTGATGTTGGTTGGACGGACCTTCTTGTAGTAAAACCTTTCAATCCGCTGTTGATAGATATTTTTTCTGGTGGATTTTTCACGGATTTTGTCGACTAGGTCCAAGTTGGCCCTTGAGGTCGCTCAAATTGGATTCTTCATTGAAGCTTATGATCCTCGGCGAGGGGAGCCCGACTTCCAGAGGGATGGCAGCCTCTGTCCCATATGTCAGGGTTGAATAGGGACTCGTCCGTAGGGATCCTTTTGGTTGTTCGATACGATCATAGGATGCTCGGCAATTCGCCGACCTACAGTCCCTTAAAGAGATTTGTCCAACGATATTTTCATGCCTTCAAGAATATGGCAGTTGTCATTTTCAGCTTAGCTGTTCGATTGGGGATGGGCTATTGATGAGAACCGCTGCTAGATCCCGAAGTCTTCGCAAAACTTCCGAAAATTTTTGCCTGCAAATTGAATCCCGTTATCGGTGATGAGCACGCGCAGAATTCCGAACCGACAGATGATGTGTTTCCAGAAGAATTGTTGGGCTTGATGTTCCGTGATGGTGGCCAAGGGTTCTGCCGCGATCCACTTGGTGAAGTTGTCGACGGCCACAATGAGGAAACGTCTTTGGCCTGTGGTCTTCGTGAATGGGCCGACCAGGTCCATCCCCCACATGGCAAATGGATTGGACTGGCAAGTGACTTGAGTTCGGCTTGTGGCGCGCGCCTGATCGGAGAGAATCTCTGGCATGGGCCGCATTGTTTCACGAGATCACGGGCGTCTTGCAGTATTATCGGCCAATACTACCCATGGTTGAGAACTTTCTTCGCGAGCGACCTACTGTCCATGTGGCACCCCCCAATTCCCTCGCGTAATTCTTTCAGCGCATATCTCGCTGAATCGAGACCTAGGCATCGGAGGTATGGTCTCCCGTCCACCTTGGTATATGAACGCTTGAAGAGGATATTCTCAATCAAGGTGAACCTTTGCGACCGGACCCTTGTCTTTCTTGCCTCAACGGGTCCTGTGGCAGTTTGTCTTCTGTCAAAAATTTGCGGATGTGATCCATCTAATTATGTGAATACGTGCTCGTATTGAGGCAGAAGACCTCGGGCTTCTCGATGCTACGCTCGTGGAGGACCTCGATGAGGACGGTGTGGTCGAGGCCTTCGAAGGACGACGAGCAAGCTTGGACAAGGTATCTGCCTGGCTATTTTGTTCTCTGGGTATCCGCTCGACAGCAGCGTGCTCGAAGGCTTCCAGGAGGAGTTTGACGTGCGCCAAGTATCAGACCATCCGAGCATCACGGGCTTCGTAATCCCTTGAAATTTGGTTAACCACGAGCTGAGAGTCGCTGAAGACTCTTACTCGTCTTGTCCCACATTGCGGGCTAGCATGAGGCCTGCGGTCATTGCTTCGTATTCCGCCTCGATATTGGATGCTTTAAAATTGAGGCACTGAGAATACTGTCGGACGAAGCCGTCGGGACCACGAAGTATGACGCCAGATCCCCTTCCGCCCTCGCAGGACGATCCATCTACATAAATTTCCCAAGTGGGTTCCTCCTTTGGGATCTCAGGGTACTTCGAAAATGGTACACTCTGTGATGAATTCTGTGAGGGCTTGTCCCTTGATCACTGTCCGGGATTGGTAGTTGATGTCGTATTGGCTCAGCTCAATCGACCACTTGATTAGTTGCCCAATTTTTTTTGGTTTGTTGAGGACGAGCTTGAGTGGCTAATCTGTTAGGACTTAAGTGGAGTGAGCTTGGAAGTACGGTCGAAGTTTTCGAGCGGTCATTACCAATGCATAGGTGATATTTTTCATTCGGGCATATCGGAGTTTAGCGTCGTGCAAGATTTTGCTGACATAATAGATGGGCTTCTAGATCCTGTCTTCCTTCCTGACGAGTACGGCGCTGAGCGCATGTTCAGATGCAGCCAGATAGTGGTAGAGGGGCTCGCCCTGGTTCTGGTTTGCTAAGGAGTGGGGGGTTGGCCAGGTAGGACTTCAGCTAGTCGAAGGTTTGTTGTTGAGGTTCTCCCCATTCGAAGCCTTTAGCCAACCGGAGAGCTTTAAAGAATGGGAGCGACTTTTCACTGGACTTGGAGAGAAAACTGGTCGATGGCTGCCAACCGACCCGTGAGCCTCTGGACTTCTTTGACATTTTTTGGAGGGGTCATGTCCAGTATGGCCTGAATCTTCTCGGGGTTCGCCTCAATGCCTCGCTGGCTAACCACGAATCCGAGAAATTTCTCCGAGGTGATGCCGAAGGCGCATTTGGAGGGTTAAGTCTCATGTTGTGGGACCTTAGGACCCCAAAAACTTCCTCGAGATCGGTACATGGTCTTGCCATCTGCAACTTTTGACGAGTATATTGTCGACATAGACTTTCTGTTTCGACTTATTTGCTCCTTAAAAACCCGATTAACGAGCCTTTGGTAGGTAGCACTGGCGTTCTTCAGCCCGAAGGGCATGACTCGGTAACAGTACGGTCACAAAGGCAGTTTTGGGGATGTCAGGGGGAACATTCTGATTTGGTTATAGTCTAAAAAGGCATCCATGAAGCTCAGCAGCTCGTGACCAGATGTTGCATCTATCAGGGCATCGATGCTCGGGAGCGGAAATGGATCTTTGGGGCAGGCCTTGTTGAGGTCTGTGAAGTCTATTCAGATCCTCCACTTCCCGCTCGGTTTCTTCACCGTCACTATGTTGGCCAGCCATACCTGATAAGTGACCTCTTGGATAAAACGAGCCGAAAGGAGCTTGTTTACTTCTTCTTTGGTCGCTTGTTGCATTTCGGGAGCGAACTTGTGGCGCTTCTGCTGGACAGGCTTTGAATCCGGGTGGGCGCTCAGCCTGTGCATGATGAAGTCCTCTGAAATCCTTGATATATCAGAGAGCATCCAGGCGAAGAGATCAACATTCCACCTGATGCAGTCAACAATGACCAGTTTTAGGTTTGGGGCGAGAGACTGGCTCACTTGGAACCATTTAAATTTGTCCTCTATGGAGATGGGGATTTCTTCCAACTTGTCAATGGGCTCCGAGCCCAATGAATTCCTGTCGGATGGAAGTCCGAACACATCGAGGGGGAAAACTCTGCCTCCCACTGCGGGCATGTAGCAGGACCAGGGCTGATTCTTGATTGCCTTGGACTATGCTGACTCCATGGTCGGTAGGGAATTTCATCTTCAAGTGGTTTGCGGAGGGCACTACTTGAAGGGAACAGAGGTCGGGCCTGCCGAGGATCACATTATAGGCGGCTTCGACATTGACCACCATGAAATCCACGACTCCTGTTCGGATGTTAGGGGCTGTTCCGGCTGTGACATCGAGCGTGATGATTCCCTTGATCTTTACAAGAGTGCCTGAAATCTTGTGTAGCGTGTAGCCAGCCGGCTTCAGCCTTTTCTGAGAGAGTTTGAGTGCTTCGAATGCGGCCTGGAACAGAATGTTGACCGAGCTTCCGTTGTCAACAAGGATTCGGTGGACCTCGTGATTTACCATGCCGAGGCTGATTACTAGGGTGTCACAATGAGGACAGTCGGGCACCCTCTAAGGTCATCGTTGGAGAATGAGACGGCCAGTCCCTGGTCTTGAGGAGCAGATGATCATGGACCGAGTTAACCTCCCGCATGAAGGGCCTTGCGGGAAGTATTCGACTCCACCCCCCTATGGGGCCACCGTGAACGCAGTGGAGAATGGCCCGCGTGGACGGCCCGTTCGTGCTCGGGTCCCGCCTCTGGACAGCTGTTGGATGTTCGGTGAGTAGAAGTCCTCAGGTTGGCTCTGGTGAACTCCCTTAGGTACTCGTTCTAGATGAGGGCTTCAATGTCGTCTTTCAGGGTGTGGTAGCTATCGGTCAGGGCGCGGAGCTATCTGAGCGAGGTGGTTCTCCATTTCTTGGAGGCACTGAAGGACATCCCCTTCCCGTCTCGGCAGCTGAGTAGGCCGTGAGACTCACTGCTCTGGCCCTCTTGCCAGGCAGGGGGTTGTCGTGTTGACACTTTATTCTGGGACCGCCCTGGAGGGCCTGAGGGACCTCGTTCCAGAAATCCTGGAACTCGTCTCTTGTGACGAGGACCTTGTTCGCCTCAACTGTTCGGGGGTGGCCTGTCTCCCGAGGAGCGGCTATGCCTCTGCTCCTGAACTGGAGACGGGTGAATGCTGTGGGTCAGAGTCTGGTTGGAGGGGGTGGCCCTGCCCTTTCATCGGTTGAGCTGGTGTCGGAGGTCCTCCACCGGCTGCCGATTGTTGATGACATACCGAAGGTCAACGGCGACCGAGCGTGAAGTGCTCGAACAAAGTTCTGATGGACCTTCGGCTTTCTGTCTTCGGGATCCCCGCGTGTTCACATGACTGCGAGAAGGGTGAGGGTTGGCCTGACGTCCCGCCGTTGGCGCTCTCTTCGCATTGGTAGCCATGAAGGGTTGGCCTAGGCATGAGATCCGAGTCTAGGATTGAATCAGTCTGTACTTGCCACAGACGGCGTCAATCTGATGATGCTGATTTAGTGGTGGGAGCAACTAATGTGCGTTCTTGTTATTTATAGTAGAAGTGACAAGTCTGACACAGATCTCAGTCACAGATCTGGATCTGAGATGTGAATTCTTGTGAGGAGCAGAAGAGAGGGTGCTGTTGGTAGCAGGCCGCTCTGAGTACCTGCAAAACGTCTAGAGACACCGGGGGTGATCCCGGCGACAGGCCCTCCGACGATCTAGTCAGTCACTGGGAGAAATGAAAGATATGGTTTAGGTGGAGAAAGTTGATTACCTTCAGAGTGAGGGAGGGGGGGTCTAGTATTTATAGGCAGAGAGTGGGAGCCCTAACTCTAATGGGCTGGGTTGACCCACTTCTATGAGCTTGGAACAGCAGAAGGCCCATTGGATCCTCAGTCCTATTGATCATAGATGAGCTAGACAGTTAAAATCGGTTTTTGGAACTAATCGGTCTTGGAGCGATTAGTGATTAATCGGTTAATCGGAAAATAATCGGGGATTAAATCGGAAAAATTATTATTATTATTATTATTATATATATATATATATATATATATATATATATATATATATATATATATATAATTAAAGAAAAGATATATCCTCATTATGTAGCAACCCTAAACTCTAACATAAAACTATTATGAGATTATTAAATAGGAACATATAATTATAGAGAAAAAGAAGAGGTAATTGGTTTGAGCTAAGTTTGGATTCTGGATGTGGATCGGATCGGGTTCGCTGGTTGATTCCAACAAACAAAAAATAATTGGGGAGGAGAAGCAGCACGAGCAGTAAGAGGAGGTGCAGTAGATGCGGGTCGGGTCAAGTATACGATGGCACAAGGGGAGCGACAACAGGTCAGGTTTGGATTTGTTTCGAGGAAGAAGAAGAGAATCAGTTTAAGTTTGGGTTTGCGCGAGGAAGAAGACGAGTGCGGGGTTTGCGCGAGGACCAGAAGGGGTTTGGATTTGAATTTGAGCCAGATTGAGCCCAAATAATGTAAACGAGTATGAAAATTAGAGGAGGTGATTTAATTGGTTAATCGGCCACTTAAAATCAGCTGATTAACCACTAATCGGCCGATTATACCCGATTAAATCGCTAACTATTGAAATGTTGTAGATCGCTAAAAAAATAATCGCTTAGCCTCCGATTAGCGATTAATCGGGGATTAATCGGGTGTAATTTGGGATTTTAACTACTTAGTAGATGAGTGGATCTTGAAGGGATCAGACGGTTCTGATTGCGCTGGGATATTTACCCACTTCAGATACCAAAGACGACCTATGTGATTTATAGACTGATTTACATGAATTTAGAGATAATCTGTAACACCTATTGTCTGATTTCATAAAGTTTTAAGTGATACATAAAACCTGAATCTCTTGTTTCAAGAGGAATATAAATTTTCAAACCACTAGATTCTTCATTCTTAGACGATTTGATGTCTATACCGAATTGAACAACGCAAGTTATTTCTGAAATGATCCAACGAAGTGATTACTACACACCTGAGACTATTCCATCTAGTCGATTCCCAGTGTTCTCTACACAAACCTGCACATATGTGTAGAAAATACATGGCATGGACAAGTACTCTGGACATGCAACTAAAATTTAACAATTTCCCTCAACTTTACTGGTAACTATTCCATCTAGAAACAAAAAATGTTTGCGAGATAAAAGTATGTCATGTTTAACGGTGTGAGATAAGGGTATGCAATCACTAAATTCAACCCACCTGATTTTTATTATGTGTTTGACAGATAAAACACCTAATAAAAATATCTGCACACGTACTGCCCATGATGTCGTGGTCACACTCTTAATACAGTTATCTTATTCTACATACATGGCAGGAAATCATATGGCCTTTTGTGCACATGATTCTATATAGAATGACAGGAGGGCCATGAGGCATGAGGTCTCCTTAATACATGTATCCTTTGCATGTTCTCTTAAAATTTGATGAGATCGTATGTGCTCAGAGCCATGAGATCCAAAGGCAACGCCTTGCCATTCAATACCATAATCACAATCTTTTTTTGTGTGTGTGGCTTTTTTCCGAGTTACATTATTTCTAACTTATTGCATGATTCTAAAATGTATTCTGCAGTCCTCCCAAAGTCGGCGCATACTGAATCTGACATGCTCCGGCACTGGGAAAACTCAAAGCTATATGTTGAGCAATGTAACTGATGCCGAAATGTATGACCTGTGCGCCCAGCTTTGCACTTGAGGTTCAACTCAATATGCAGCATCGTTGTTTAATTGTATATTTTGTGTGTATATTGGAAAATGGAAATGCATATTAGTTTATTGTAGCTATAAACCTCTTATGTCAATTCAGATGCATTTTTTCAGAGATACATTGCAAAATCCTGTGATCCTATTGGAAAATTGTTTCTCCAGAGTTGATGTAAATGGTTTTTGAACTTTTTTTTTTCTGAAGAAATGAAAGATGGCACGAGGACTATTGAGGTGGAAGCTGCTATCGCAGTTTCGTGATTAAGAAATCCGGTATTTCTAGATATTTGGCATGTACGATGCATGTGATAAAGGACGAATCAAAGTACTCTATGTATGCATATGTATGGTCAAAAGTGCGTACAGCTTTATCTTATCTTCTAAAGTTAAATTAGTAGAGATGTATTTATCTTAAGAGTAGCTAATAGCTACACAAGTCTGGGTGGTTAAGCATTGAAGTGCATTCTTGAAATCTCTTCACTAAATTGTGGCCCCTTAACAACAAGACAATATTATTGCTAGACATGACCCACTTATATCTATGTATTAGTATTTTGTTGTAGAATCTTATATACAACAGCTGAAAAAGTCCGATAAGTTGGCAACCCAAAAGGAGATGAGATAGGGGCATAATAAACATTCATGCTTTAATTAAAGTATGTAGTTTGCTTCAGTCTCCCAGTTTCAATAATGCCAGCTTTTTCCTTTGCTAGCCTCATTAATAAGATTCATGACCAGTCATAAATAGGCTCTAAATTTATTAGAGGATATGGGGCTTATGACTTGTGCCCATGCATCCTGGTTTCCTTCCTTTGGCCTTTGAGGATCATGATTCGTGAGAATGCATGCATGCAGATGTTCCATTAAACAAAGTTTGTTCTGGTCAAAATTACTGAATTAGCTAGTTACTCAACAACTCGTTATTCCTCGGAGAATTCAGCAAAATAAATCGGACTTCTAATAAGTAGAAAAATAATAGAATAACAAAGAAGATTTTGCGGATCCAATATTCAGTTAGATAGTAAGGAAACTGCAAGATATGCTTCTTAGTCTCACTATTTTTCTCTCTGATTATAATAATCTCTCAATTAGATAGTTAGCTCTTAGCTCTTTTTATTGGCCCGCTTAGATACAAAATTCTCATGTATTTATAGAGTAGTAATTCTGAGATAAAAGTTATGGTTAGTAATCTGTGACTTAGTGGCCAACTTAGCCCTCAAGTCAAATATATTCTTCCAAGAGTAATGCTTTAGCCACTACCAATTTTACTACCATTTTATTCACTACCTTAGGTGGCATACTCCTATTGGAGAGTTCCCCCACCTACTCTATCTTCTTCTACCCATTGGAGTGTGCCACCTAAGGCAGTGAAGTGAAATGTAGTGAAATTGATAGTGGATGTAGCATTACTCTTCTCCCAATCAAATTAGGAATAAGTCTTTAACAAATATCTCAAGATAATTACAAAATATTGCATCAAATATTTCAGATGTAGAAAAATATGAATCTAAAATGAAATTAATAAAAAATAAAGATTATAAATCTAAAAAAATATTTGAGGTATATTTTCAATAAGTTTGTTGTGTCTTACGGTCGCATGCATTTAATTATGTTCGAGACATGTTTTATACATATAATTTCGCAAATCATGTACCATAAACCCAAAACAATGCATCTCTACAAATAACCAAACAGCAACTTAACAGCAAAGCTTGAATGATGGGGATCTAATAGATAATTCTAAGAACATTACAGCCCCTGTAAAATTACACATACTATAAATAAATCAGGTTATCGATAGGCAAACACTTGTTACAAGTAAAAACTTATATATTGTTAAACTGTTAATGTTATTGCAAGATTGCAAACAGTGAAGATTTCTCTACATATTGTCATTTTGGTAAAAAATAATCTAGATATGTTCTTTTGCAAACACTGAAGGGTATAAAGATATATGCTTCCTTCAAAATGTTGCTTAAGCAGTTTAGCACAAAATGATTGATTAATGAGAGTTGGTATAATGGTAGTAGTAAGTAAATATAGGTGAGCCTTGAAGCTTTTGTCTTAGTAGCCTTTAAAGTGATAGAAGTGTCCTTCATTGCATTGAGTACTTATATTGTTTGATATTTGCATAAGCTAATGGTCAGGGCCCGTCCTGAGTTCTTCCCGGGGTCCAAGACAAAAACCTCAAATAATTATTTTTGGATTCCTAATTACAATATATTTTTTATGCATAAAATACGTACTTATATTTGAAAGAAAAATATAAATTTGGAGCTTTCTAAAATTGCAAAAAAATTTGGGACATGAGATGGCCACCTACTGGCTCCAAGGTGCGAGCCGGCCCTGCTAATGGTGATCAATTATCTCCTTTCTAATTTGTGGCAGTACAGATTGGAGAAGTTGCCTCTGAATTTCAATTAAAAAGGACAATGATTTGATTTAATCAAATCTAATTTACTCTCAAAGTGATCTTTTTTTTTCAATTATAGTGAGAAAAATATATATATTACAAGCATTAAACATAACAAATAGTTTGTCAGATCATCATAAAGCTAGAGAACATGTGGATCGTGTTTTTCCTTTGTTGCTTCTAATTGATGGGTAACAGTCAATAGTCATAGGAAAGGAAATGATAATTAACTAATTGATGATGGTAAAAGCACAGCAGATCAGAGTCGTACGATTTCTTCACAGATCTCAAAGTATCTACAGGTAGATTAGCCATTACAGACCTCTTTTACAGGTCTGAGTCCACTCCAAAACATGAGCTTCTTCCAAACCCATAAAAAGTGACAGACTAGACAAGGCCCACTAGGAGAGACACCCAGCTCATGCAGGCTATGAGTCAAATCTTTTATCCCCTAACAAGGATATCTTATCTCTTGAGCGGAAGAGACATGAAAGAGATAAGGTAGTTAAATCGATCTAACGAACACAACTCAATCTCTTGAAATGTCTCTCAGGCCTATAAATACCCCTCCCCCTCTTCAGTCAGAAAGTAATCAACAATTTGCCAGTTTTTACTCTCTTACTCTCTCTCTCTCTCTTTCTGTTTCTGACTTGAGCATCGGAGGGTCTGTCACCAGGGCCACTCCCCGGTGTTTCAGGCTTTTTGCAGATCCATCGGCCGTATCAGCAACCGTCAGATTCAGATCGCGGAGGTCAATCAATCAACGATCCAGATTCATTCAGAGGAGCTCTACCCGTCTTTAACGGCCAGGGTCACAGGTTTAACTTTTAGTAGTTTCCTTCAATTATTAACTCAATATCTGTTTGCTCCTACACCGAAATAAACAGCAACATATTGGCGTCATTTGTGGGAAATACTACACAAGTCAAGCTTGCCTCCATGCCACCAATACTAAGAGGTAAAGGGGCGGCCTCCAGTCGTCACACTACCTCTCTTCATCTACCAGCTCCTCTTATGGAAGATCAGATTCCTCCTCAGCAGTCACCCAGGCAGCCTAATCACGCTCCTTCCAACGGAGAGACACCGGGGGGCTCCCAACATGAACAACATCCTCAGTACGACCACGTCTCAGTCCATAATGCTTCAACTGATTCAATGGCCTCGCAAGGCCCCTGGGGGTCTAGAGATCTCCACCAGATCATCAATGCCAGACAACAAGGAACCGATTTGCGAATCCAATTGGACGAGAGGCGCGCCCGATCTAAGGTCTCCCGCTCATGTCATCAAGTAAGCTAGAGAATACATCTTTCTAGACAAAGATCCAGGCAATCCTCCTCTCACAGGGGGCGTCCAACAAAGAGCAGCCCAACTCATGAGAATCGAAGGCTTCCTGAGTATAACAGAGGGCAAAACGCCCCAGTCACTAGGACCGAACTGGATAAGTTCAAGCTTGACATCTTCCATGCTCTCCAAGGGAGTCAAGATCTGGGCCTCCCCCCTAATGAAGGATCTGCTGACTCAACTGGATCTCAGGGAAAGGACGACCAAGTCCTTCGGTGTATCCAAGAAGTAGAAGATCGCCTAGAACATATGACAAATGAGAGAAACTGCTCCAGCAGGGCCTGCCGCCCTAGTCAACCTCCCTTCAACAGAGCCATCCTCGATGCACCCATCCCAAGGGGCTTCAAGGCTCCTCAATTCGAATACTATAATGGGGAATCAGACCTGACAGCCCATATCGAGAGCTTTAAAACACTCATGAAGGTCTATAACGCCACTGATGCACTCATGTGTCGGACATTTCTCGCACTATACTGAAAAGATCATCAAGGGAATGGTATTCACGTCTGACAGCCGAATCCATATTCTCTTTTGACCAGCTCGAAGAACTCTTTATTGCACACTTCGTTACTAGTCGGAGAGCTGAAAAGACCAATGTCTTCCTGCTGGAACTGAAGCAAAGAGATGGAGAACTTCTAAAGGACTTTGTCAAATGTTTTACAACTGAAGCAAGGTCAACTTCCGCCTTGAACACTTCAGTCGCAATTGCATCTTTCTGCCACAGCATCTCTAACAAAGACCTGAAATCCTCCATGGCCAAAAAGCTACCCAAAAGTTTCATTGAACTCATGGAAAGGATTGACAAGTATATTAGGGCCGAGAAAGCTCTCTATTCTCAAGGCAAGAATGATTCATCTTTCGGAAACAAACGGAAGAATACAAGCGAGGAAGAACTCAGGAAGTTTCAGAAAAATAGTGTAGGTTCATGCAGTCCAACTTTAGTGCCACACTTCGACAAGTTCACTCCTCTCAATGCGAGCGTATCAGCCATTCTCATGAAAGTTGAGAATGAAGGAATAATCTGCCATCCCCTCAAGATGTCAACGTCTAGCAGGAGAAGAGACAAAAATAAGTGGTGCACATTTGTAACCCCTGTTTTCATTTCCTGTATTTTTGATGTATTTTTTTTTGTTTTTGGGTATTTATTCATATTGTATTTCTCAGTCTCTTTTTGGACCATGTATTGGATCTTCATTTTTTCCCCTCAATATATACATCTATTTTGATTCGCCCCCTCTTATTTAATCTTCCTGATTCAATTGTCTGCCTATTATCCCATTCCTAGTTGATCGAGCTATTATTTTGATCCTCATTATTAGCTGTTCCACCCTGTTTAATTGTTCATAATCTTCCTTATTTATTTATTTATTTTTGTTTTGTCTTTTTTTTTTGTCACCCTATAATTCTATTTGGATTCTTTTCTTAATTAAATCTAAAACCCCTAAATCCTACTCTATTCTTGATGGATCTCTATACCTTGAATAAATAGCCCTATTGGATCTTTTCTACCCAAACTCGTTAGCATCCTATACCCAGATATACCTCTCTACCCGTTTAACCCATATCAACCAGAAACCAAAATGCACCAAAACCCTAATGCTATCTTATATAAATACCCGTGTGTATATACTTCCTATTCATCCCCTTAACCTAGCCGCTCTTCACCTTCAAAGCCCTAACTCTCGATCGACCTATACCCTGAACTCACTCTCGAACTCTTCAAACCTTCTCCCGATCTCCCCCATCCGCTTGCAGCGTCGCCAGCGACCCCCCAGTCCCCAATGCACCTCCTGCCTTGCAATGCTACAGACAGCACATCCCTGTGTTGTCTCTCCCGTTCTCAGCCAGCAGCTCACTGTGTGCATTTCCCCGTGCTGTCCCCGACTGACAGTAGCACCGGGACAGCAGCGACGTTTGCCGTCTGTCGTTCACTCGTCGCCGTGCACTCGGGTTGTTTTGTCGTGACTCTTGTGTGCGAGTGTTGCTTTTGGTTGCGTGGGATCTCGAGATTTTGACCATAACTCGTTCATTCATTGAGTTCGTGCTCGGGAATTCGTTCTTGTTATTCTCGTTCTTGCTTCATTTTTGCCGTCAATTTAAGTCAAGTAACTTGTATTCTTTTTGTTGTATAATATAAGTACTAAATACCGTCTGTAGTGTAGCTTTTGTTCTAGAGTCAATTTCCATGAAAATCCTTGTTAGATCTTGTCTCCCTATGTGTTGATCCATCCGTAGTTGCCTAGTACACACACAACATGAAATAACTTCGATATAATAGATTCTTGATGTATACATGCATGTTGTTCGTGATTTATGAGGTATTGTATGATCTTGCAGTGAGCCTTTTGCTGAGTTGAAGAGCAAGTTGACGTTAGTGCCAGTATTGACTATTTCAGATGGTTCAGGCAGATTTGTAGTTCACTGTGACGCTTCTGGTTAGGGTCTTGGAGCAGTTCTGATGCAGAAGGGCCGAGTTGTTGCTTATGCATCGAGGCAGTTGAGGCCTAATGAGAAAAACTATCTGACTCATGATTTGGAGTTAGCGGTGGTGATCTTTGCTTTGAAGCTGTGGAGACACTATTTACTTAGGAACCGAGTGGAGATCTTTACAGACCACAAAAGTCTCAAGTACGTCTTCACCCAGAAGGAGTTGAACATGAGACAAAGGCGTTGGTTAGAATTTATGACTGATTATGACATCAGTTTGCAATACCATCCTGGTAGAGTGAACTTGGTGCCAGATACTTTGAGCAGAAGACCGTTAGCTATGTTCCTGACTCAGCGGAGGGATTTGGTTGAGCAGATGCGAAGGTTGGAGTTGGATGTGTTGTTGTCGAGTTCTGATTGGAGTTGCTTGGTGCTTCAGCTTCAATTGTCTCTTATTAATCAGATCAAAGAGGTTCAGGCTAGTGATGAGCAGTTGAGGCTGGTTCCCGAACGGACATGGTTATTCATGCTAATGGATCGCTTCGTTTTAGGTCCAAGTTGTGTGTCCCGGAGGGTAAAGTTCATCAGAGGTTGCTTGAGGAATCTCACTAGTCATCATATTATTCATCCTGGAGGCACTAAGATGTACCGGGACTTGAAGCTTCATTTCTGGTGGAACGGTATGAAGAGGGCTATGTCTTGGTTTGTATCTCAGTGTTTGATTTGCCAGCAGGTGAGTGTAAAGCATCATTGAACCGCCGGACTTCTTCAACCGCTTCCTATTCTGGAGTGGAAATGGGAACACATCACTATGGATTTTGTGACCGCTTTGCCGAGGAATCCTAAGGGTTACAATGCCATTTGGGTGATTGTCGATCAATTGACCAAGAATGCTCACTTCCTTCCCTTCTGAGTCAGACAGTATACTGAAAGCCTAGCTGAGAAGTACATGCAAGAGATCGTCAGACTTCTTGGGGTTCTAGTCAGTATTGTATCCGACATGGATACGAGATTCAGGTCTCATTTTTGGGAGAGTCTTCAAAGTAGTTTGGAGAGTAAATTGAAGTACAATAATACTTTTCATCCCCAGATAGATAGATAGTCGGAGAGGACCATACAGATTCTAGAGGACATGTTGTGGTCCTGTATGTTGCAGTTTGGTGGATCTTGGGAGGACCATTTGCATCTCGTAGAGTTCTCATACAATAATAGCTTTTAGGCCAATCTTAAAGCTGCACCATTCAAGGCACTTTATTGGCGGAAGTGCAGATCACCAGTGTGCTGGGATGACATTGGTGAGAGGAAGTTGTTGGGTCCGGAGTTGATCACCCGGACAGTTGATACGGTGACTCAAATCAGGAAGCATCTTCAGGTAGCTCAGGATAGGCAGAGGAGATGGGATGATGTCCATCGGAGAGCTTTGGAGTTTGAGGTTGGTGACCATGTTTTCCTAAAGGTATCGTCTTGGCGAGGGGTCATTCAGTTTGGTGGTGGGGGCAAGCTCAGCCCTAGGTTTATCGGACCGTTTGATATTGTGGAACAAGTAGGCAAGGTGTCCTATCGTCTTACATTGCCGCCAGTTTTATTAGGAGTGCACGTGTTTTCCATGTCTCACAACTCAGAAGATATATCCGCAATGAGAGCCACGTGATCGACTATTCTAATTTGACCATTCAGCCGGATTTGACTTGTGAGATTCTGCCAGTTGCTATTTTGGATCGGTGGGAGAAATTGCTGAAGAACAAGGTCATCAAGATGGTTCATATTTCTTGGAATCCTCACTCGCCGGGTGAGTCGACTTGGGAGTTGGAGGAGGAGATTCAGCTGAAGTTTCATCATTTGTTTGAGTAACATTTTGTTTTGTTCTTCTTTTCCTTCGGGGTTATCCTATGAACTTCTTGTTTAAATTTCGAGAACGTAATTCTTCTTGTTAAGTGGGTAGGTTTTGTAACCCCTGTTTTCCATTTCCTGTATTTTTGATGTATTTTTTTTTCTTTTTGGGTATTTATTCCTATTGTATTTCTCAGTCTCTTTTTGGACCATGTATTGGATCTTCATTTTTTCCCCTCAATATATGCATCTATTTTGATTCTCCCCCTTCTATTTAATCTTCCTGATTCAATTGTCTGCCTATTATCCCATTCCTGGTTGATCGAGCTATTATTTTGATCCTCATTATTAGTTGTTCCACCCTGTTTAATTGTTCATTATCTGCTTTATTTATTTATTTATTTTTGTTCCGTCTCTTTTTTTGGGATCACCCTATAATTCTATTTGGATTCTTTTCTTAGTTAAATCCAAAACCCCTAAATCCTACTCTATTCTTGATGGATCTCTATACCCTGAATAAATTACCCGATTGGATATTTTCTACCCAAACCCGTTAGCATCCTATACCCAGATATACATCTCTACCCGTTTAACCCATATTAACACGAAACCAAAATGCACCAAAACCCTAATGCTGTCTCATATAAATACCCTTGTGTATATACTTCTAGTTCATCCCCTTAACCTAGCTGCTCTTCACCTTCAAAGCCCTATTTCTCGATCCCCTGAACCCACTCCCGACCTCTTCACACCTTCTCCCGATCTCCCCATCTGCCTGCAGCGTTGCCAGCGACCCCCAGTCCCCGAACGCACCTCCTGCCTCGCAACGGTGCAAACAGCACATCCTTGTGCCGTCTCTCCCGTTCTCAGCCAGTAGCTCCCTGTGTGCATTTCCCCGTGCTGTCCCTGACTGACAGCAGTAATGTTGCTGTCCGCCGTTCACCCGTCGCCGTGCACTCGGATTATTTTGTCGTGACTCTTGTGTGCTAAGTGTTGCTTTTGGTTGTGTGGGATCTTGAGATTTTGACCATAGTTCGTTCGTTCGTTGAGTTCGTGCACGGGAATCCGTTCTAGTTATTTTCGTTCTTGCTTCGTTTTGTCGTCAATTTAAGGCAAGTAACTTGTATTCTTTTTATTGTATAATACAAGTACTAAATACCGTTTGTAGTGTAGCTTTTGTTCTAGAGTCAATTTCCATATCCTTGTTAGATCTTGTCAACCTATGTGTTGATCATCCGTAGTGGCTTAGTACACACACGACATGAAATAACTTAGATATAATAGATTCTTGATGTATACATGCATGTTATTCGTGATTTATGAGGTGTTGTATGATCTTGCGTGCTTGATGTGTTATCCGTAGTACAACTCGTTGTAGACTTGTAAAATACCCTATACCATGTTGCTTGGACATCTAGTATACCATATTTCATGTTTTATTATGATTTGGATGTGTTACATATGACCTAGGTTATTTTATGCATGAAGAATATTTCTATCTTTTCTGTGACCCCATTTTTGTTCAGTATTATAGACCATATTAAGGTCAGTAAATGAAAATTATTTGTGAATATGAATTATAGAGAATTCTGTATACTTTCCAGAATTTCTGACAGAGCTCAATTTCAATTTGTGAGTTGCAAGTTATCGCTGTTTTACTACAGATGTGTAGGAAAATTCCAGATTTTGTTTTATATGAATTCTATAAGGTTATTTACTTTTATACTGATGTTAAAGATAATATTTTGATCCAATATTTTACTGAGTACAACTATACCTGATTGGGATTAACCCCTAATTTTTGTGAATTTAATTGATGACTTTTATAAACTATTCTATGCTTGCAAACCACTACTATACTTGCAGAATTTTCATGTTGTTCAGTAAAGAACCTTAATTTCAACCTGATTCTACTTGCTTTTTATAAAATCTTTGTGAATAAAAAACATAGCCTACTGTATCTACTTTATCACCCTTTTGACGGATTTCGACTTCGATTTATATTTTGTAATCTATTGCTGTTTTAGTACTGCTGTGTTCAAAGTTTCAGATTTATAAAATTGTTGTATCTTGCTGTTTTCGGATTTTATTTGACTATACTATCTATGTTGGAAAATTATGAAACTTTATATTCTGATGCTAGACATACTAGGAAATACCCAAGATTTTTTTTCGATTTAATCAGTAAGTTTTTATGTCGTTTTCCTGTTTATGAATACAAATTGTGATTTCTGGTTGAACATATTTTCTTGATACAGTTCTGTTTTGAGTCCTGATTTTGTGAAATACCATATGAATTATATATATTTGCTGGATTCTTTCGGGAGTCTATTTTCTAGATTTTCTGAAGGATCCAGATTTGCATGTTTGTGGCAATGGAAATTCCAGATTTGGTGCAGTACTGTCTTATTGTCCATAACTAGAATTTTCATTGTCTTGGTCTATTTTGAGTCTTTTGTCATCCGTTCGTGTTCTTCATTCAACTTGTATTTGTCCCTTGTTGTCTTACCATGTTTCTTGACTTGTTTGTGCATGTCCATGCTTGCTTGAATAATAATAACAAAAAACTAAGCCGGGGTTTAAAGGGAAAGATCTAATAGTGGAGAATACAGAAACATGTACTCGGAAAAGGATTCACAGATCCTACTTGGTTATTTGGAGCTTGATACTTGTTACTTGGAGCTTGATACTTGATACTTGGAGCTTGTCCCTGAGTACACTGCCCTCTATGATCCACTATGAAATCTAAAACGTAATTTGTATGAATGTAGCAACCATGTGGTAAAATTCTGGGATGCATGAAGTGCTACCTAGTTAGGACTAGATACAAGACTTGAACATGATCACTTGACACTTGCTACTTGTTACTTGTACATGATACTTGATTCTTGACACATGTTACTTGTTACTCGTTTACATGATACTTGATACTTGTTACATGCCACTTGCACTCGTTTATCTTGCCATGTTACTTGTTCCTATTCTTGATTAGTGTTGGTTGCTCTATTTTGTTACATCCTTTCCATGCTATTCTTGTTTCCGCTGCTACTCTATTCTTGTATGTTTGTCTTTCCTGTACTTGTTGTCTGCACTACAAGCGGCCCGTAACTTGTATTGACGGACCTTTTGTTTCTCTTTCCTTTCTCCTGCAATTTGTTGAATTACAGATTATGGTGATCAGCTGCCCGATGGAGTAGGTAATATGAGATTCTAGTTGGCTGGAGTTTTGCTACATTTATTATTTTTGTTGCTTATCTTGAATAATTGCACTTGGTTACATGGATTATTTTGTATTGGGCTTTTTGTCCCAGACTTGTGTTTTGTTTCAGACATGATTATTTGAAATTCAGTATTTTTGTTTCTTTTCAAGTAATATTGTTGACTATATTGATTCAGTTATGCATGCGTGGTTGACTATTTCTTTGTATATCTTTTATTCATACTAGTGCTTATTGTAAAGATCCTGACAGCTTATGAATGGTGCAAGCCATTTGCTGGACTTAATCACGTATCCGTATTCCGTAGCTCCTTTTTGGTAAGCGGGGCATGACAACATTTCATAGAGATCATGGTCACACTGCTGATAACTGTCGACCCCTCAAAGAAGAACAGGAAGCCCTAATCTGCATGGGCTATCTCTCCAACTTTGTTCAGAAAGAGAACAAAGCCGAAAACTCTCCTCCCCGGGGGGCTAATAAGCGTCAAGAGAGGCCATGCGAGCCGCAAGACTCTCAACACATGGCCGTCATCCACTCCATTCATGGTGGCCTGATGGGTGGAGATTCCAACTCCTCCTGCAAAGCTTTCTTCAGGGAAGTCAACTCCATAGATAACATTCTGCCTGCCAAAAACACCGGGGTCCCGATGTTCTTTCTCCGACAAGGGCTTAGAAGGCATCTGAACACCTCATTGCGACGCATTGATCATAAAACTTTGCATGCTAAATCATGAGGTACGCCGCATCCTGGTGGACAATGGCAGCTCAGCAAACATCCTCTTCATGGCCACATTCGAGGCTCTCAAGCTCTCTCGAGACCGACTCAAGCCAGCCGGTTATACACTCCACGGATTCTCCGGTGTCCTCGTTCAAGTAAAAGGAGTCGTCACATTGGATGTGACTGTAGGGAAAGCCTCCGCTATTCGAATGGAAGCACTAGACTTTATGGCAGCCGATGTCAAAGCCGTATACAACACTATATTCGGTCGTCCCGGCCTACCGGCCTTCCATATAGTTGCCTCCACATTTCACATGAAAATGAAGTTCCCAACAACAGCTGTCGTAGGCCGAGCTATAGGAAGTCAACAGGCAGAACGAACATGCTACACCGCTAAAATGGGAGGCTCGGTTCTCTCCCTCAACGCCATAGAGCTACCGCTAGAAAGCAGTCATGATAATTCAAAAACTGAAAACAAGCTTAAAGCCACTGCCATAAATAACTCTACCAAGAACTGCCAAACCTGCTACCTCATCTCTCACTAGGTCCATACTAGTTCTCGTCATAACACAGTAATAAACCTAATCCCTCACCCGAAGCCGCTCCGCTCATTCAACGGAAACAAATAATCTTGCCTAAATACATTGGTGCATTAGAAGACATTTTCTCTATGCAAAACAATGGGGAACTCCCTCCAAATCAGGCAAGTCCAGGCAAGGTCTACCAAGTTGTTCGCTTAACGGCTCATCAACTTGAAGACCCGGGGGGCAAGAAGATATCAGTAGGGACTTGGAAAGTAGAACACCTTGCGAAGGTGAACGAGGGCATCTCAAACGTCCTCTCTTAATAGTAGTAGAAAATTTTCTCAATTTGTAATAATGGCCAGCCACTAGAGCATCAGCTTTGTCCTATTTCCCAGCAAATTTTTTCAATTTGTAATAACGGCCAGCCGCTTAGTTTTATTTTCCAATAGTATATACTACAAATTTTTACAAAATTCTTGTACAACTCTATGGATGCTGTAACACCCCATTTTTTTTTTTTTTTGAAAACTAAACTTCTAAATTCAATTCTTTCAATTTCTATATCACTTTAAACATAAACTAAAATAGTTATATTTCAATAAAAATTTGGACAGAGTCTCCCCTGTAATTTCTGCCCCGAAACACAATTAGCTTACGGAATTCTGCTCTAAATTCCGTAGCTTACATCACAGGCAATAATATCACGGGTTCCCCAGGCCAAAATGAGCAGAATCACACAGGCAATATAATATCATGCTCTGGGGGCCAAGCTCATAACAATATATCAGTTATCAATTAAAAACCATAATTTTCTTTGAAAACGTAGTAAAAATTTTCGAAAACCTTTGTAAAACCTACCACCGAGCTCGGTACACCACAACGAGATGGGTACGGGTCACAAACATACCAGACCACTTCGTACTATACTCATCATCATCATCTACCTGCTTATACATTCAAATTACAATTTAAACTACAAATTTCACTATTCACCTAACTAATTTTATACAAAAAATTTTAAAATAAAAACTCCACCCTATAAATCTATGCCTCACCTCTGCGCTGCTGAGGACCTGTAACAGTAGGGGATCTAGGGTAGTCCAGGGACTCCCTAACTCCCCAAACACTAAGGAGTCGGCCATTTCTGGTGTGAGTATAGTTATTAACCTAATAATTCATTAAATAGTATAAAGATAATAAATTAAACTTACAAACATTCAGATAAGAAGATGCAACCTGAATTCTGAACATAACAACATCATCAATACGATGTTATATCAAATACTTTTCCAACCTGCATTCAACTATATAATTATCCATAACTTCACACATTTAACTATATGCTTCACATCAACCTCGTATATATATCCTTATCTTACATTCGCATAATACGAATATTCATCTTTCCACACTTATCGTCATATCAGCATTTCACTATTTATATGAATATAACTACATGATGTTATTACATCATTTCTCCAACTCTATTTAGCCATGCGCTTCATTTACTTATATTATGTCATCAACACACACATTCATTCTGGAAGTTGTGCCAAGGCAGGTAGTTCCCACCATTCCCACGGAAATAGCGGGCGAGTAGTTCCCCGACACACTTCCAAGGTACACAAACTCATATCACAACATACTTTCTTTAATAACAATTTTCATAACCAATCACATAATACGGGTATTTATTTTATTGTACTATATCACGTATCACATCATAAACATATGCATTCATGCCCAAAATGCCATATTCATTCATGTCATATAACACAAACATAACATCTCATTACACATTACCATTTACTCGCATTTCATCACATCATTAACATATCACTTATGTGAATGCTCATTCTTATTGCATCAAAAGCGTGTTTTATAACTCATCCTCATCCCGTTTATCACTTTAGTTGTTTCTCATTCTTATAAGTAATATATCTTATCATCATTTTCACTTATATCTCAAGTCACCATTAATATCATTTTCATTCTCAACAATTTATACTCCACATCCCAAACATAGTTTGGGCAATAATATATCACACCCCAAAGCCGATAGCTTGGGTAATAATCACCACACCCCAAACACATAGTCTGGGTAATATCACATCACATCTCAAGCCGATAGCTTGGTTATTAATTCACTTCAATTACTTTTTATCTTCACTTTACTTAATTCTTCATTTCCATTAATCATTACCACTATCATGCCAACTCACCCTGCGAATTATGCCAAGGTAGGTAGTTCCCACCATTTCCATAGAAATAGCGGACAGGTAGTTCCTTGCGCAATTCCAAGGTGTAACAACTCATATCATACTGTACTTTACTTTAATAATCATTGACATAATATAATTACTTCATACTGTTCATAATAACACACGCCTCTTTTACTTTTTCATTTTAAATTAACCACATGCTACATTTATCATTTCTTTTCATACACAAACTCATAACTCGTATTCCTTCATATTCATTTCATTCACAACCACTTTCTTTCACATTCACAATTCCTTTCCTTTTCTTTACTATCACAATTCACTTTCTTTACTCTTACATTTATTTACACTTAGTTATTTTATTAGTTTGTCGACCAGTGAGCCACAGTATCCCAATATACTGAAAGCCGACAGCCCAGTAAAACACGTGGACTGATGCTCACACAGAGTTTTACACGTCCGAGGCTACGTCTTCCTCCCAGCCTGTGCCAGCAAGGGAACACCGCACCCCAGATAAACTGGGTACTTCCTCCCAGCCGAAGCCAGGAGGGAAAAACACCACACCCCAGATAAACTGGGTACTTCCTCGCGACGACTGTCATCGAGAGAAAAACACCGCACCCCAGGTAAACTGGGTACTTCCTCCCAGCCGATAGCCAGGAGGGAAAAACACCGCACCCCAGGTAAACTGGGTACTTCCTCGCGACAGCTGTCATCGAGGGAAACCGGGCCTCAAGCCGATAGCTTGGGCGAAAAATACCGCACCCCAGGTAAACTGGGTACTTCCTCCCAGCCGAAGCCAGGAGGGAAAAACACCGCACCCCAAGCCGGTCCTTGGGTATTAGGAGGTCTAGCCCAAACCCCCAGAATTGTTGTAGGTACTGGTCAACAAAATCATTTGTTATTAGAATTAATCATTTCATCTTTTCAGCTTACTTTATTAACACACGCATTTCACTTTTGATTTACAACGAGTCATGTCTTTGACTTTAACCACGTGAATTAGTAACACATTTTATTAGCACGGGCCATCTTATCTTTTATCTTACCATTTGATGCATATCCGGTGTCCTCAATATTAACCATCATATCATTATACCACATTATGCATACACCCTGTCATTCAACATATAAAAACATCATATCATATTATTGCATTATAATAATGAGCCAAGATATTTATTTTTCCATAACATCCCACATTAAGAATACCATATTATTCATTACCTCATTACACCATATATAGGCATACGCCAAGTTATAATATTAATAAAAGAACTACATTAAGATATTCCATATCGTAAGAGTATCAAAACGTATAACTCATCACACTATAATATCATACTATTGCTCGTTAATTCACTTCGAACATAATTATAATGTAAACATATACCTACTTACTAATTTCATCAATTTTTACATCACGAGTCAATATCATGATATATATAGCACAAACATATACACACATGCGGGTTTCCAAGAAATAGGGCCAAAATCACTTATTTCCTCTAATTAAATCTCATAATATCCAATTATAGCATACTAGGTCATACACCATGTTTCATGTAAATATAATCACCTATAAGGGTCTTTATGTCCCAAAACATGCACAAAACATGCACTATAAATACACGGATTTCCAAAACATGGTCACAATCACTAATTTTGTCTAATTACATCTTATAACATCTATCCATGGCAGGCTAGCCCATACACAAGGCCCCGCATATACCAGATTAGCTATATCGGCTTATATACCCAAAAACATGCACGATACATGCACGGGATAAAAATATGCCTAAACAATTCAATATATTTAGTTTTTATACATCAACACATCACATTAACCCATAATATAGGTTTTATATACATCATTGAAAAACAATTTTTAGCATAACTTCTACAAAATATATCAAAAAGTCACGAAAATTGGGCACCATATAAAATATTTATAAATACAACATACTCACCTGACGGATCGAGCAAACGATGTCCCACGTCTGCCCGGTAGCCTGTCGAAGTTCAACTTTTTCCACCTAATTGGAAAATTATAGAACCGATTAGCTCAATACTCAAAACTCAACCTACGAACCTCCAAATTCGAATCCGTCTTTACCCACACGTCACAAATGACATATGTAGGTGAGCTACATCGATAGATTTCGAATTCGGGTCCCAATACAAATACACCCTTATTGATCGGAGGCTTTCTAATAAGAAAAATTCATATTTTCTAAATTCCTTAATCCCCTTTGTCCTAATCTCACATATTAGGGTTAATAATAATAATAAGACTCAACTACACCTCCGAACCCATCAAATTCTCACCTAAATCTCGCTCGGGCATTTCATCGAACACCCGGCGTGCATTTTTCACCTATAGTCTATTTCACTCAATTTAATTGAGCTTAAGCCTATAAAAGTCATCCTAAATTCATATTAATACCTTCATAATATTCTACACCCTCACATGCATTTTCTACAATTATTAGGATCGAGTTTCCTACCCGATTTCATAAACCCTAACATCCGAGTTTATGCCAAAATCACCACTCCCCATTTTCACCATGATTTGCATATTTTCTAACTACTAACATGTTCTATGTGCTCTCTACACCTCCCTACTTCAATTTCTAGTAAAAGAATTGAAAAGCATACGATTTAATAAACTAACATTCGATTTCTCATACCTTCTTGAACTCTTCTTGAAAAACCAACACCATCACGAGCTAAAGCATCCTTCAATTAGCTTACCCCTCAAATTAATTTAGAAATAGTGGAGAGATGAAGTGGATTAGGGGTTGGGGAGTTCCACCGAAATTGGGTTTCGGTTGGGTTGGAAGAAAGGAACGGAAAGGAAAAAGGAGAAGGAAAGAAAGAAATGGGGAGGGTTTTAAAAAAAAATAATGTATATAATAATAATAGGAATAAGGTATATTTACCTTTAAACCCTCCAAATGCAAAATATTACAACTAAACCCCAACTCTTTTCTATTATAATACAAACAATACAAAATACATTAAAATTATCTTATAATAATCCCCCAAAATTATAAAATAAAATAAACAATATTTATTCACATAAAATCTCAACTCATGGCCCCAATATATCAATAATACCAATCTATCACAAATATCCATACCAATATCGATATTGAAAATAAATAAAATAAGATATCACTTAAAATAATTCACACCCCTACAAAATATAAAAACGAATATTTTTGGTATTTTAAAGTCCGAGGTGTTACAGATGCATACAATGAGTTGAGTGCCAAACTTGTACACAAAAACGGCACCAAAAACTTGTTAAAAGCATCCTACAAAACGGGTTCGGAGTCGAAACCCATGGTTCGAAGTTACTCCAGCAATTTGCAATGAAACAAGTTTAGAGTGCGCTTCACCATTCCATCTGCTCCTACAACCTGTTAATTCATTAAAGCAAACAATGAGCTAAACGCCCAACTTACACTTAGATTAAGAGATCCAAAATCATGGATCGCAGTTACTCTAGCAACACTTGTAAAAAGCAACACATAGAGTTCAACTCTCCACTTGATGTGACTTTCACAATTTGTTAGAGGACCCATACAACAAGTTTGGAAAACAACTCTCCTTCAGAGTTGTCCCTACAACTAGCTAAATTCAAGACGGAGCAATGCCAAACTCCGTCATGCACCGTTGGCAGTTTATTAGCTATACGCAACAGACTTGAGGCCATGTTAGTTAGCTATAAAGAGCTCAGTCAATGACACATCAACCATGACAGCAAGGATCAAGCATACGAAAAGAATTCTTCAAATTACAGAACCATCGCAAACTCAAGTGTTCAGATCCAGTACCACTACAGACAACTACAAATACAAAATGGCTACTCCAGAGTCTAACTCTCTCCAAGAGCGGCTCATACGACCAGCCGACCCCCAAGACGATAAATCACAGGACAAGACACCGGCACGTAGAAGTCTTCTAATTCCACAAACTACAAGTCTCATTACAACACCAGAATTACAATGAGTCTATGTTTCACGTCTAGGAAGCGCTACCAAGAGTCCTGCGAACACTGTACAACAAACTGTCATGTAAGTTGTTCTTCTAGCTACACCCTGGAGAGATGCTCTACCTAAGAGAAAGAAACCTCTTTACCGGCCTCCTACCAGCTAACATCACCATAGGGCGGCCTCAACTCTTGATGATGAAATTCAAGACAAGTCTCCCTTAAGCAGGCAAGCTCCAGATTTATCCGACTACCTTCACTTAAGCAAGCTCCAATTCCATCTCGCTTAAAGCATCATGCAAACGGGAGAGTCCCGACTCTGTCAAGCACGGCGTATCACGAAGGAGAGCAAGCTCTATGTCCCAAGGACCTCGTTCGATGTACGCAATTACTCGTCAGCATCGAGCAATTGGTCCAATGCCTTTGTCTTCGCTCGAGATCCGCCAAATAGCTCGTTGGCTCCAAACAACGAGTTCTACGCTCTGATTGCTGCTTGAGCTCCATCAACAACTTGTTGGTTCTGAACAACAAGTTCGATGCCTGGCTCTATGCTCAGGCATCGTCAGCAACTTGTTGACTCCAAACAACGAGTTCAATGCCTTGGTCTTCGCCCAAGCGTTGTCAACAACTCGTTGGCTCCAAATGACGAGTTCAATGCTCTGCTCCCCGCACGAGCTCTGTCAATAGCTCGTTGGTCCCAAACAATGAGTTCAATGCTCCGCACTCTGCTTGAGCTCCGTCACAAACTTGTTGGCTCTAAACAACGAGTTCGATGTCTTGGTCTTCGCTCAAGCTTTGCCAAATAGCTTGTCGGCTCCCAACAAAGATTTCAACGCTCTACTCTTCGCACGAGCCCCATCAACAACTCGTTCACTTCAAACAGCGAGTACAGTACCCGTTACTTTACTTGCTCGAGTCTTTCTAAACAACCCCTCATCTTCATGCAATGGGCTTGGATCCACCACTAGCCTAAAATTGTCCCTACAAAGCCTGCTGGGCGCAAACAACAAGTCCAAATATCTAACTCCATCGCAGAGTTCTCTACTCGCTTGCTGGGCACAAATAGCAAGTTCAACATCTCACTTTATCTTAGAGTTGTCTCAAAACTCGCTAAGGTCAAATGACAGTTTCTACATCAACTCTATCTCAGAGTTGTCTCTAAGCTCACCGGGATCAAACGACAGTTTCTAAACCAACTCGATCAAGGAGTGACCTTTATAAACTCGCTGGGGCCAAACAGCAAGTTCCAGATCAAGAGTTCATCTCATAACTCTCCCTACAAACTTGCCGGGATCAAACAGTAGTTTCTACATCAACTCTATCTCAGAGCTGTCGCTAAACTCACTGGGATCAAACGGCAATTTCAACACTCAACTCCATCACAGGGTTCTCTCCAAGCTTGCAGGGATCAAACAGCGAGCTCTACATCAACTCTGTCTTAGAGTTATCTCTTCTAAACTCGCTGGGACCAAACGATGAGCTCTACACCAACTCTATTATAGAGTTCTCTCTAAACTTGTTGGGAACAAATGACAAGTTCAACACACAGCTCCACCATGAGTTGCCCCAACAAACTCGGCGGGATCAAACGGCAGTTCTACATCACCTCTATCTTAGAGTTGTCTCCACACTCGCCAGGATCAAAATGGCAGTTTCAACATCCCACTCTATCTCAAAGTTGTCTCAAAGCTTTCCGGGATCAAACAACAATTTCTATGCCAACTCCACTACGAGTTATCTCTTCTAAACTCACTGGGTTCAAACGGCAAGCTCTACACCAACTCTATCATAGAGTTTTCTCTAAACTTGTTGGGAACAAACAACAAGTTCAACATCAAACTCCGTCGTAGAGCTCTCTACTTGCTTGCTAGGTCAAACAGTAAGTTCAACACCCAATTCTGTCTCAGAGTTCCTCCCCAAACATGCTAGGAACAAACAACAACCTCTATGCCAACTCAGTCAAAGAGTTGCCTCTCTAAACTTGTTGGGATCAAACAGCTTGCTCCAACTCAGCTCCACCACGAGTTGCCTCCACAAACTCGCCGGAATCAAACGGCAGTTTCTGAATCAACTCGATCAAGGAGTAACCTCTATAAACTTGCGGGGTCCAAACAACAAGTTCAAGCTTAAGATCTTATAGCTCTCCCTACAAACTCGCCGGGATCAAACAGCAGTTTCTGAACCAACTTCTCCTACGAGTTGTCTCTGAACTCACCGGGATCAAACAACAGTCTTTACACCAACTCGGTCGAAGAGTTGTCGCTACAATCTTGTTGGGACCAGACAACAAGTTCAATGCTCAGTTCCATCGTAAAGCTTTCTCCACAAACTTGCTGGGATCAAACAGCAAGTCTGCATCAGCTCTCCTAGGACAGTTGTATATGTACAAGACCACCAATCGACGGCGATGGAGTAAAAAGCTGGGTATACACATATAAACTATATATATATATATATATATATATTGTATGCAAACCCAAGCCCAAAAAAGCTCAAAAAAATCTCCAAGAAACTCCAAAGAAGGAGCTAAGTCTGGGATCAAACAGCAAGTTTGCATCAGCTCTCCTAGGACAGTTGTATATGTATAAGACCACCAATCGACGGCGATGGAGTAAAAAGCTGGGTATACACATATAAACAATTATATATATATATATATATATATATATATATATATATATATATATATATATAAATTGTATGCAAACCCAAGCCCAAAAAAGCTCAAAAAAGTCTCCAAGAAACTCCAAAAAAGGAGCTAAGATATAAGAGGGCCTCGGAGCGGGTCGGGTTACAACCCAAACTTGCAAGTTAAATCAAAACAAAAAGGGGTTAACGGGTCGGATCCAAACCCGCTAAACCAACCAACCCGCTCCACTCCCCCTCTTCCTCCTTTGTCTTCTTCGAAATCGAGCGCCAAAAACACAAAAACGGAGACTCTACTGGAAGTTCTCTCCTCGCTCCAACTCCGAACACCGTCTCCCCAGCCGTGACTTCATCTTGAGTCCTACCTAAACCCTGGTCGACGGGGGAGTTCACAACTCGACCACTCCTCTGCCCAAGCTTCTGGTCGACGAGGGGATTTCACAGATCGACCACTTCGAAGCTTGAGTGAGGGAAGACAAGATCCTGAGTTCTTGGCTCGACGAAGCGTCGATTCACTATAGCTCGGCAAAAATAGCTCCCATAGGTCAGCGAAGCTTCGAAGTCACCGTAGCTCGGCATAACAGAGCTTCATCGTCTCCATAGCTCGACAAAAATCTCAGCTCCCATAGCTCAGCAAAGCTGAAAATTTCGATAGCTTATCCAAGGGTGAATCTCAATAGCTCGGCGAGTGATGGGTCGACGAAGTCGAAAGAGCCAAAGCTCGACGAAACTCGACCAAACGCTCAAACCCATGGCTAGGCGAAGCTTCTATAACACATAGCTCGACAAATTATTGGCCCTCAGAGCTTAGCAAAGCTTCGAAAGCCCATAGCTTGTAGCTCGTCCGAAGAAGCAGAGCCTCATAGCTCAACAAAGGAGGTGAGTCGACGAAGAGGTGGTTCAACATTGTGGTACCTCGACGAAGACGAAAACCCATGGCTCCGCGAATCCACGAGGTCCCCGTAGCTCAGCCAATCCATCAAGATCGGAACAAATGGCCTTGGCTCGGCCAAATGGTCGGCCGAGCTAAGGGGTCTCTATTGGATCCTGTAGGCAAGGCAAATAACACTAGAGGGGGGGTGAATAGTGTTGATAAAAATTAATTAAGAAATTAAACTTTTTGTTCTGTTAAGTCGACAGAAAAAAGATATCCAGTTGACTGAAACGTCATATTGGAAAAGTATTTTACTGAGAGTTTCGAGTCTGACCATTCGACTTATAGCGGAAACCAGTCGACTTTTCAGACAAGTTTTAGAACTAAAACTTAACAAAATTGAGATTGCAAGTGAAGAACATACAACCACAGAGAGAGTCAACCACAGAGAACACAACGATGTATTCTGGTTCGGTCCTCCCGACCTACATCTAGTCCCCAAGCAACCCACTTGAGATTTTCTACTATTCTTGAAAAAGTACAAGAATACCCTACGACGTTTGACAACAACTATGTCAAACCCGTAGACCTCTCTCACCACTAGAGAGAGCAAACCCACTCTACACCCTAGAGTGAAAAACCGAGTCTTCAACCAAGAGCTCTACACTCCAATCGAGAGGACCACTCTCACAACCCGAGAGTGAAAATAACAACAAAAAGAGTTATAATAACCTATAGCCTTATTTGTGATTTGTAATTTTATATGGTGGCAATTAGGTTAACTTCTGAAATCAGTCTAAAACGAATTTGATGTTATACTAGACTAATTTTCAGAGAACCAAGACTTAGAGAATATGTATGCCTTTTAAAAGCTTGTTCCTCTCAAAAACAAAAACTTGAAACTTAAGAAAAATGCTTGGAGTTGATGGGAACCTTTGCCAAATGAGTTCTATACTCTTTTTATAGAGTTAGAGACGTTTGGACGTTGAGAGGTTGAATCCCAACTGCTATACAATGGCAGTAAAAAGATTTGATTTTGAAAACCAAGTTTTAAAAATAGAAAACTGTCGAAACGACTTGAACAGTCGACTGGGTTGCCATAATAAGTCGACTGGTCAGAGCTTGTATAAGTTCAGACAATTTTGTACTAAGACAGTTGACTGGTTCCAAAGAACGGTCGACTGGTACTCAACATCTGAACTTATTCAAGCTTATTTCTACCTTTTAACTTTGTAAAACATTAAATTATTAAAAGATATGTGTGAGTGTGTGTGTGTGACAAGGCTATTACAAGTTTCTAAGACTTAAAGAATAAAAATTACAATTGTTACAAGACACTTTATACAAAATATTTGAAGCACTTGAGTCTTGTCTTGAACTTGAGTCTTTGACTTAAGCTTGAGCTATTGTCTTTATGTCTTGAAGCTTGCTTAATCAAATGTGACTTGAACTTAGATCTTTGTAGTTTGATCGATTCTCTTTAAAGCTTCATTGGATCAACTTTGCCTTTGTGTATTTCACCAGGGTATTGTCTTTGATACATCCTGCAATATATATAGGTGGTAGCACAACTTTGCATTGTGTTGTAGTCATCAAAACCAAGAATTAACATTGTCCCCCTTTTTGATGATGACAACACAATAGCTTACAATAATAATTAAAAATTATGCACGAAAAAAACACATCCTTTTCTCCCCCTTTGTCATCAACAAAAAAGGAGGAAAGAAACAAGAACATAATGGAAAGCATTGCAGAAAGAACAAATACAGTGCAAAACCATAACAAATTTATACAAAGGAAATTGAAGTACATGGTTTCAAATATTGCATAAAAGTGAAATACATAAAACATAACGAAAAATTACAAGAAAAAAAAGAAAAAACATCAAGTAATATGTATGTCAATCGACTTAGTACTGTACACAGTCGACTGTCTAGAGCATAAAATTCAGTAAAATAGACAACAAAAAATACTTGGTCAGTCGACTGAAAAATATTTTTAAGTCACCTTACATAAGTTAAAAATTCAAGAAATATCATGAAAACAGCAGATTCCTAGTTCTCTTCTAAAGTTGATAAATGTGTATTCCTTAAGTGGTTTAGTAAAGATATCTACAACTTGTTTATCAATAGAAATAAAATCCAAAGATATATCTCCCTTTAAAACATGATCACGTAGAAAATGATGTCTAATATCAATGTGTTTTGTACGTGAGTGTTGAATCCGATTTTTAGATAAATTAATAGCACTGGTATTATCACACATTATAGCAGGTTTTGAAAATGAAATACCATAATCTAATAGGGTTTGTTTCATCCATAAAATTTCGGCACAAGCCATACTTGCAGCAATATATTCAGCTTCTATAGTAGATAAGGACTGAATTTTGCTTTTTACTACACCAAGATACTAGTGAATGTCCCAAAAAGTGACAAGTACCGCTAGTACTTTTACGGTCAGTTTTACTACCAGCAAAATCAGCATCACTATACGACAAAAGTTGAAAATTATCGGTGCGTAGATAGAATAAACCATACTCAGATGTGCCTTTAATGTATCTTAAAATATGTTTCACAACTTTTAAGTGAGACTCTTTAGGACTTGACTGATATCTAGCACACAAACATGCACTAAACATAATGTCTGGTCTACTAGCAGTTATATATAACAGTGAGCCAATCATCGCTTGATAGAGTTTTTGATCGACACTCTTACCTAATTCATTTTTGTCAAGTGTAGTAGTAGTAGACATAGGTGTGGTATTACTACTAGTGTTATTCATGCCAAACCGTTTGAGTAATTCCTTAGCATATTTTTCTTGATTAATAAATATGTCATTATGTGACTGCTTTATTTGTAGTCCAAAGAAATAATTGAGTTTACCCATGTGACTCATCTCAAACTCATTTTTCATGGTATTAGCAAATTCATGCCAGAGATTACTATTAGTAGATCCAAAAATGTCATCTACATATATTTGTATGATTAGGATATCGGTCTCCATTTTCTTAATAAACAAGGTAGTATCTACTTTACATATTTCAAAACCAGTTTCTAATAGAAAAGTCTTTAACTGATCATACCAAGCACGAGGTGCTTGTTTAAGACCATATAAAGCCGTTTTCAATTTAAAAACGTGGTTTGGGAATTGTTCATGTTCGAAACCGGGTGGTTGCTTAACATAAACATCTTCCTTAATAAAACCATTAAGAAAAGTACTTTTAACATCCATTTGGAAAAGTGTAAAGTTCATAAAACATGCAAAAGATAATAAGATCCTAATTGATTCTAGTCTAGTAACAGAAGCATATGTTTCATCAAAATCTATGCCTTCTTCTTGATTATATCCTTTGAGCAACTAATCTAGCCTTGTTCCTAACGACTTGTCCTGATTCATCTAACTTATTCTTGAATACCCATTTAGTACCAAATATAGTATGATCAGGGGGTCGTGGAACTAAATCCTATACATCATTTCTTATAAATTGGTTTAATTCATCTTACATGACATTCATCCAAAATTCATTCTCACAAACTTCTTGTATATTCTTCGGTTCAAAATCCAACAAGAAAGCCGTATGAGAAATCATGTTAACATGAGATCTTGTTTGAATACCACGTGAGATGTCACCAATTATTAAGTCATGAGGATGATTTCTAACTTCAGCAAATGATTTTGGTAAAGTTTGAGTCATCACAATAGGATCAGTCGACTTAACTAGTCCATCAGCCGACCTTATCAGTCGACTTATCTGCTAGGGTAGTTTGTTCTAGCGATTTAATAACGTTATTAAAGGTGATGAAACATTTTCATCATCTTCAAAACAGTAGATGAAAGCAGAGATTCATCAAACGAAACATGCATAGATTTTTCAATAGTCAAAGCTAACTTATTGAAAATTCTATATGCCTTACTCCTATTTGAGTATCCAATGAAGACACCTTCATTAGATCTAGGATCAAACTTATCTAAATTATCTTTAGTGTTTAAAATGAAACACTTGCAACCAAATGCTTTAAAATAAGATACTTTAGGAATTCTATCAAAAAATAGTTCATAACATGTTTTCTTAAGCTTAGGCCTAATTAAAATTCCACTTAAAACATAACATGCTGTAGAAACGGCTTCAGCCCATAAGTAGTTAGGCAAATTGCTTTCAACAAGCATAGTACGTGCACACTCTTGCAAAGTCCTATTCTTTCTTTCAACCACTTCATTTTGTGGTGAAGCTCTAGGAAATGCAAATGAATGTGTTAGACCATTCTTATTGCAATATTCTGAAAACGTTTCATTCTCAAATTCTCCACCATGATCACTTCTAATAGTGACTATGGTTAGAGATTTTTAATTTTGAATCCGTTTACAAAAATTTTCAAATACTTCAAAGGCATCATTCTTATGTTTTAAAAAGAAAATGCATGTGAATCTTGAAAAATCATCTACTAAAACAAATACATACCTACTTTTATTTAAATAAGTGACTCTAGTAGGACCAAATAAATCCATATAGATTAATTCGAGAAGCCTACTAGTAGAAATCATTTCTTTTGTCTTAAAAGTTGATTTGACTTGTTTACCTAGTTGACATGCATCACATAACTTATCCTTTTTATAGGATAGTCTTAGCAATCTTTTAACTAGGTTGTTGTCACGCCCCGCTTCCCACTATACGGAAATATAGGCACGCAACTGAGGTCCAGCGAATGATATACATCATCCATAAGCTATACAATTATAAGCTCAACAAGATCTTTATAACACATTTATGCAGGCAAATATAATAATCACATGAGCTGAAAATAGAATAACCATCATTTGGATATTATATCAACATCGGGTCAAGATGCCCGGGAGTACAAGGTGCCAAAATTAAAATAATATGATAAGCAGTTCGCTATAACAACTAGATAAAATAGCGACTGAAAGAAAAACAACATGAAGTAGTAAGGAAGCAGCAACAATCGTCTAAAGAGTCTGCTCGTCGGGTCCATCAATACCTGTATAATTATTAACTCAAAGAAAAATAGAAAAGTTCCCGTTAGAGCAAGTTTCGGGCAGCAAGTAGCAACAAGCAGAAAAAAGGGGTAATATAACAAGATATAATATGGAAGAAACAAGAAGTAGAAGTACAAATACAATATGGAAGTAAGTAAGGAACTGGGACAATATGATCATGTAAGTAATAACTGTAACTAGTGTATTCTAGACTTCATGGTATAAGAATTGATAACCTAGACTCAGTTAATCGATAATCATGTAATCAAGGATCGAGAGTCATGTAATCAAGAGTCATGTAATCAAGAATCATGTAATCAAGAGTCATGTAATCAAGAATCATGTGATCAAGAATCTTGTAATCAAGAGTCATGTAATCAAGAGTCATGTAATCAAGAATTATATAATCAAGAATCTTGTAATCAAGAATCATGCTTAGTGGAAATCTCAAGTTCATCTATTTTATTAACTTATCTAATGCACGCAATCCTGTGTTCCATACCACAAGTTCGGTGCATATCAATCATGTGACGTTTAGACTTAAGTAGTGAATTCTATAGGATTATGCACTCGGGTCTTCCAGTGATAGTATCAAGACATATAATCATGAATCATGTAATCGAGAATTATGTAATCAAGAATTGTGTAATCAAGAATCAAGAATCACTATTTCGGGAAACACGGGCCCCCTTCCGAGTATACTCCCCTATATTGTCCATTACTAAGCCGTACCCTTATAACCCCGGCTTTTTATTCTTTTATAATTAATTATGAATATGCAGTTGGTACGACTAATGGAACAGTTTAATCAAATAGTTTAGTCAAGAAAAATATCAAGGACAGTAATCATGGACATGAGACGTAAAACGAGTACATGTATCGAGAGTAGTTATTATAAATTATCAAGTGGTATAAAATGCATTCTATCAACCTATTATATATATGCAAGTTATTATTACAAGAACAATAATACACTCAGTTCATTAAATATGAAAAGTAATGGGTTTATATACAAAAACGTAGAGATAAATTTTTAGACAACTTGACATATCTGCATTCAAACTAATTTTTCCGTTGTTACAGAAAAGCAAATCCGATTCCGTCAGAGATTCTAGAAAGTAAACTCTCTTCCTGTTCTAACGCATATTCACACGATACATTCTAGAGACAGTAGTTATGCGTACAAATTCATTCTTCCCTGGTTTCGATGTTTTGCGTGCATTCTGGAAATTCAGGGTCACAATACTAAAATTGCGATATCTCACAATCTATAGATCGGATTGAGAAACTGTAGGATGTTTTGGATATCTAGACTCGAAGGGCTACGATTTTTATGTAGAAAGTTTTTCAATCCAATGTCGAAAACATGGTCAAATTCTCAGTACGAGAGACAGGTTAGTGATCCCGTGCAGGTTCAGAAATTCACAATATGGCAGTACTAAAATCGCGATATCTCACAATCTATACATCCGATTGAGAAACCGTAAGATGTTCTGGATTCGGGATTCGATGGGCTACGATTTTCACGTAGAAAATTATCGATCCAGTATTGAAAATATGGTCTAATTCTTAGTGCAAGGTCAAGAAATTTTAGAGATAGTAGGGTTGAATATTCGATATTCGATAACACGATTCGAAATGTGTTAACGGTTCACTCTTGAGTTGATATAGCATGAAACCAGTGACTCGAATGGAGTTTGACAATAAAACATTATGATAACTAGACTACTTGCCACGAGTTCAAGGAAAATACTTGTACGAGAACAAAAAGAGTGTACAAGGTACTTGCCTTATAACGTGACGATTTTAGTGGTGGTGTTAACCACGGAAAGAAGCGACGTCGGCAACGGATGACGGTACAACGGCGGTAAGAATGGCGGCAAGATGGTAGCTAGCGAGCAACGGTAGCAACGGTGAGCGACGACAACAACAAGGTGGCACGGCGTCGGGTTGTTTTTTGGGGTTCACGGGATCGTAGAAGCGGAGTCGTTGGCTCGAAGGTGGAAGGTAAAGTGGAGCTTGGGTGTTGCTTGAGCTCTCGGGTGTGAAGAAGGCAGAGGAAGAGAAGAAGGAAAAATGAAGAATGTAGATAAGAGAAGAGAAAGAGGTAGGAGCTCTACATGTGTGTGTGTGTGTGTGTATAGAGAGGAAGGGATAGGAGGGGTGTAAAAAAATCAAAGGAGGGGTGTAGAAAAATCAAAGGAGGGATGGAAAACTGAGAGTTAGGCGTAGAAGGAGAAAATGAGGGGCGGAAATGAGAAGTTAGGCGTAGAATTAGGCAGGATTAGGATTAGGATTAGATTAGGATTAGGATTAGGATTAAGATTAATCAGGGTTTAAAATTTGTATTTAAACTCCGGTCGAAAAATCACAAAATTATGGAATTAATCAGAAAAATATTCTGGCTTTAGATAAAGAGTCCAAAGAGAAAAATAAAATTGATCTAAAAATTGAAGTACAAAAGTTCACGTAATAAAATACGTACAACTGGGACAGGGAGTTACAGTTGTACTTAGACAATTTAGCAATATTTTTCATATTCACATGACCAAATCTCTTATGCCAAAGCCAAGAATCATTATTAGAAGCTACTAAGCAAAAATCATTCGAAAAATTATTTAATTTTAAATATAACTCATAAATATTATTTTTCCTAAAGCCTTGAAAAATTACATTTTGCATGGTAGAATCATAAATTAAACACGTATTTTTTTCAAAAGCAATTTTATATCCCTTATCACACAATTGGCTAATACTTTACATATTATGCTTTAACCCAATAACAAGAAAAACTTATTCTATAGTAGGGATAGTGTTCTTACCGACCATGCCTATACTAATATCCTTCCCTTTGATGTTGTCACCGAAAGTGACCGTTCCTCCATCATTCTCTTAGAGCATCTGTAGTCGTTTATGGTAAAATTATCCATATATGGATAAATAGAAATAGGATTTTCGATTACGCTGCACTCGTCGAAAGCTATTTTATAGCAAACTATAATATAATATTAAGCGACGGCACATGAAGTGCCGTCGGAGGGGAAAAGCTGTCATTCAGAAGAAAAAAAAAATTTCACAAGCACTGGGACGGACGGCACATGAAGTGTCGTCCAAGCCCATGTGCTGTTGAAAGACTTTTAAAAACAATTCATTAATTACAAAAAACAATTCATTAATTACAAAAAACTTTTAAAAAATTACGAAAACATTTCAGAAATTGCAAAAAAAAATAAAAAATTGCAAAAAAAAATAAAAAATACAAAAACCTCCGGACGGCACTTCAAGTGCTGTCCGAGGATTTCGGATGGCCAGATCATTTTTTCAAACGGACGGCACTTGAAGTGCCGTCCGACGAATAAAATATTAATTTTTTTTGTGGGACGGCGCTTCGAATGCCGTCCCTCACTGATCGATAAATGCTATATCGATTCTCATTTATAGCAATCGACTGTAGCGATTTATCGATAAAATGGATATTTGGCAAACGAGTGCAGCACGTTCGTTTGCCAAATATCCATTTTATCGATATTTGGCAAACAACTACAGATGCTCTTATATGGAATAAAGAAGGTTAGCATGACCAGTCATATGCTTGGAGCATCCACTGTCAAGTATCCAACATTCTCTTCTAGGTACCTATAAAATAATCATTGTGAATATGGTACCCTTTTCATTGGGTCCGAAAAGAATTAGTTTTTGGGAAACCAAACCCAACATGAGTTTGATTTTCCACCAAAAGCACGAATATAATCTACAGAATTACATACATTAAGAACATATGAATTTATATAAGTAATTCTATCTTTTAGACTTAGGTTGACTGGAACCCAAATATTTTTGCTCTGTCCAGTCGACTGTTACTATAAGCCAGTCGACTAGAAGGTGAAATAGGTCGACTTATCTGAGGTTTTCGTTTCTTTGAATAAGACTCAGAACCTCTAGACAGGCGAATAAAATTTGGGTTCAGTTGACTGGTCTAAACTACAGAATTACTCTTTTCATGGAAAACAACAGTTTGTGGTTTTTCAAAAAAACTCATAATTTACTCTTAACACTAGAGATAGATTCAGACTTATTATTACTAGTGTTCTTAGAGACATGATGTTTTTTAAGAGACTTATGAAAACCAAGTCCAAATCTTTTATTAGTTTGAACTTGATTTTGGAGAACTTCATTTAAATTCTCCTTTCCTTTGTTAAATTTAGATACATTCTTGGATATCTCTTCATAATTATTTTAAGAGATACAAGATCTATATCCAAATTAGAAAGTTGAGAATTTAAAGACTTGACTTCAATATTTAAGTCAAGATTCTCTTGAAAGTGTTTGATTAACTTTCTCTAAGTTTTTAACTCTAACTTTTTCCTTCTTAAGTTCTTGAAAAATCTCATTAAAAGCATCTAATAAGTCATTTGAATCAAAGTTATCACTTACTTCGTTTTGTGTAGTCATGAAGCATACATTCGCAACTTTGTTTGTCTCTTCATTCTCTTCTTCCGATCAAGAGTCGCTAGCGTCCCAAGTTGCTTGATATGCCTTCTTATTCTTCATGTACTTATTCTTTGTGTACTTGTCCTTTTGAAGTTAGGAGCCTTTCCTTTGGATTTCGCATTTTCTAATGGGCAATCCTTCTTCATATGACATGTTTTGTTAAACTTGAAATAAGTAGAAAGTTCATTAGTATCTTTAAATTTGGAATTAAATTTACCTTTCCTTAGAAACTTCTTGAACTTTCTAGTGAACATGGCTATTTCTTCTTCATATTCTTCTTCATTTTCGGAGTCCGACATGGCCTTGAAGCGAGAGTCTTTTTCTTTGATTGTTGAGGTTCTAGATCATTCTTGCGTTCTTCAAGTTGAACTTCATATGCCATAAGATTTCCCACATGATTCTCAAGAGAGAGTTGTGTTAAATCGTTAGCCTCTTCTATGGCGGTGGTCTTCTTCTCCCATTCGAGGTTAAGGCATGAAGAACTTTCCTCACTATTTCGGCTTGAGTGTATATCTTTCCAAGAGCCATAAGAGAACTTGTAATATCCGTGAACAGGTGATCATATCTGACACATTCTCGTTCTCCTTCATGCGGAACATCTCGAACCTGTGAACATGAACAGATATCTTAAATTCTTTTACTTTATTAGTACCTTCATAGTTACCTCGAGTGTGTGCCAAATTTGATACGTCATTGTTGTATTAGACACACGATTATACTCCTCTTTGGTAAGAGCACAGAATAGAGAATTCATCACCTTTGCATTGTTCATTGTGTTGCCCTTCATTTCATCGTTTCATTGTGCATAAGGAATTGTAGGAGCAGTGTACCCTGTTTCCGTCATGTTCCAAATCTCATAGTTGATGGATTGAAGGTAGATCTTCATTCTACACTTCCAATAGTTGTAATTGGTTCCATCGAATAGGGGTGGCCTTTGTGTGGATTGGCCTTCATGGTATTGGCTTGCATTAGAAGTAGTTGCCATTGCACTCAACCAAGCTCTGATACCAAGTGTTGGATCATGTAGGCAAGGCAAATAACACTAGAGGGGGGGGGGGGGGTTGAATAGTGTTGATAAAAATTAATCAAGAAATTGAACTTTTCGTTCTGTTAAGTCGACTGAAAAGAGATATCCAGTCGACTGAAATGTCAGATTAGAAGAGTATTTTATTGAGAGTTACGAGTTTGACTAGTCGACTTATAGCGGAAACCAATCGACTTTTCAGACAAGTTTTAAAACTAAAACATAACAAAATTGAGATTGCAAGTAAAGTAAATACAACCACAGAGAGAGTCAACCACAGAGAACACAGCGATGTATCCTGGTTTGGTCCTCCCGACCTACATCCAATTCCCAAGCAACCCACTTGAGATTTTCCACTACTCTTGAAAAAGTACAAGAATACCCTACGTCGTTTGACAACAACTATGTCAAACTCGTAGACCTCTCTCTCCACTAGAGAGAGCAAACCCACTCTACACCCTAGAGTGAAAAACCGACTCTACAACCAAGAGCCCTACTCTCCAACTGAGAGGAACACTCTCACAACCCGAGAGTGAAAACAACAACAAAAAGAGTTACAATAACCTATAGCCTTATTTGTGATTTGTGATTTTGTATGGTGGCTATTAGGTTAACTTCTGAAATCAGTCTAAAATGAATTCGATGTTATACTAGACTGATTTTCAGAGAACCAAGACTTAGAGAATATGTATGCCTTTTAAAAGCTTGTTCTTCTTAAAAACAAAAACTTGAAACTTAAGAAAAATGCTTTGAGTTGATGGGAACCTTTGCCAAATGAGTTCTATACTCTTTTTATAGAGTTAGAGACGTTTGGACATTGAGAGGTTGAATCCCAACTGCCATACAACAGCAGTAAAAAGATTTGATTTTGAAAAACAAGTTTTAAAAATAGAAAACTGTCGAAACGACTTGAACAGTCGACTGGATTGCCATAATGAGCCGACTGGTCAAAACTTGTATGAGTTCAGAAAATTTCGTACTAAGACAGTCAACTGGTTCCAAAGAACGGTCGACTGGTACTCAACAGATGAACTTATTCAAGCTTGTTTCGACCTTTTAACTTTGTAAAACACTAAATTATTAAAAGATATGTGTGAGTGTGTGTGTGACAAGGCTATTACAAGTTTCTAAGACTCAAAGAATAAAAATTACAATTGTTACAAGACACTTTATACAAAATATTTGAAGCACTCGAGTCTTGTCTTGAACTTGAGTATTTGACTTGAGCTTGAGCCATTGTCTTTATGTCTTGAAGCTTGCTTGATCAATTGTAACTTGAACTTAGATCTTTGTAGTTTGATCGATTCTCTTGAAAGCTTCATTGGATCAACTTTGCATTTGTGTATTTTACCAGGGTATTGTCTTTGATACATCCTGCAATATATATAGGTGGTAGCACAGCTTTGCATTGTGTTGTAGTCATCAAAATCAAGAATCAATAGTCTCCCCGTCAATTCTTGACCCTCCGATCTCTCAGATATTCGAGCATAACCGAAATGGACGCACGAGATGTGTCCACATCACCTCCCATTGTCCCCAGCGCTCCTTTCTGATCTCAGCTGTTCGATCTCCCAAACGAATGAGCCGGGCTACAATCAGCGTCCAAGATCGTGCCAAGATCAGTGCAAGTCTGATTTTTTTTTTTTACAAAAAAACTCCCTAATTTCATTTTAAATTTGAAATGGTAATTAAAAATTCAAAAATAATTATTTTAATTCGAAAATTTAATTTAAAAAATCCAAAAAATAATTAAAATTGAATTTACTAATTATAAAATTCAAAAAAGTGATTTTAAAATTGGGAAAAATTCCAGAATATTTGGAAAAATCCGAAGAACTATGGAAAAATATAAGAAAATATTCACCGCCTCCAGAAACCACAGATCAGTTCTAGGTATCTCGAACACTCTAACTGCTAAGATTATACGCCAGATTCTAAAAATAAGACGTACTACTTTCCGAAAGCCAAGAAAATTTCCTTCCGGGAGTGGGGGGCTTATGTTGATGGTAAAAATCGCAGCAGATCAGAGCTGTATGATTCCTGCACAGATTACACAAGCGAGACTTGCCGCCATGCGACCAAGACTAAAAGGCAGAGGCGCGGCCTCAAGTCGCCGCACTAACTCTCTTCGATAACCAGCTCCTCCTATGGAAGATCAGATTCCTCCTCAACAGTCGCCCGGACAGCCTAATCACTCTCCTTCCAACGGATAGGCACCGGGGGGCTCCTAACATGAAAAACATCCTCAGTACGACCATGTCTCACTCCATAATGCTTCAACTGATTTAATGGCCTCGTAAGGCCCCCCAGGGGTCAAGAGATCTCCGCCAGATCATCAGTGCCAGGCAACAAGGAACCGATTTGCGAATCCAATTTGACAAGAGGCGAGCCCGATCTGAGGCTTCCAGCTCAGGTCATCAAGAAAGCCAGAGAATACATCTTTCTAGACAAAGATCAAGGCAATCCAACTCTCCCACCTCGCTCGAACCATCGCCCAGGTCGAAGCCATCGACAAACTCCGTCCTCGGCCAAGGAGCGAGGCTCACCAAAGCTCCACCAACAATGAATGAGCTGCTCCACCATTCTTCTTCAAGAGCAGAGCACACCCAACTCCGAGGTAGCGCTTGGCAAAATAGAGCTCGACGAAGATAACCAAGGCTCATAACTCGATGAGCTCAAAGCCCTATACCTCGCCGAAGCTCTTCCATAGCTCTACCAAGAGCTCGCAGCTCAATGCAACCAAAGCTCAATGAGGGCAGAGCTCGACCAGTTTGACAAGGAAGGAGCTCGCCAAATTCGAGCTCGACGGGACCCCTCGCTCGACCAACCTCGATGTCGACAAGGTGGGGGCAGCTCGCCCAATGCCTGAGGTTGATGAAGGTGAAATCTCGATGGAAAGTGAAGTAATAGCTCAATGAGGTAAGTAAATAGAGCTCGAAAACTTTGGCTCGTGGCTTGACCAAAGTAGCTCGATCAAACAAGAACTCTATAGCTCGACGAGCCTTCAATGCTCCGTAGCTCGATGACTGCCAACCTCCATAGCTCGGCCATAACGAGCTATCGCCATAGCTTGGCAAAGTCGAAAGATCCGAAGCTCGGCAGCGAAAGTGGAGCATCATAGCTCGACGAGGATGAAAACTCATACCTCTGCAAATACACGGACTCCTCGTAGCTCAGCCAAGCCCTCAGAGTAGAAGAGATCGCCCATAGCTCGTCGAAATGGTCGGCCAAGCTAAGGTGTCGCTCACAGCCACTGTCAGCCGTTGGATCTCTCCAAAAATCAAGTTCAAGCGCAACGGACGGATCAGATGCGTCCATGTCACCCGCCTTCTTCTTCGCTGCTTCAATCACTCCTCCACCGTCTGATTCACTCAACGGACGAGCAGAGCGATGATGAGCGTCTCTGATCTGGCCACGTCATCCTCCATCACAGCGAAAGATTCCAGGTCGTTTGATCTTCTCAACATGGGGGCCTCGCTGTGATCGGCGTCTAAGATCGCGTCAAGATCAGTGCTAAAGTCAGTGATTTCACAAAAACTACCCGAATTTCATTTTTAAATCGAAAAAGTAATTAAAAAATTCAAAAACAATTATTTTAATTCGGAAAATTAATTAAAAATTTCCAAAATTTAATTAAAATTGAATTTATTAATTATAAAATTCGAAAAAATGGTTTAAAAATTCTGGATAATTTGAAAAAATCCGAAGAAATATGGAAAAATTCTAGAAGATTCCAGAAAATTTGGAAAAATCTGAAGAAATATGGAAAAATTTCAGGAAAATATTCACTACCTTCAGAAGCCACAGATCAGTTCCAGGTATCTCCGAACACTTTGACTGCTAAGATTATACGCCAGATTCCAAAAATAAGATGTACTACCCCCCGAAAGCCAAGAAAATTGTCGTTCGGGAGTGGGGGACTTATGTTGATGGTAAAAATCCCAACAGATCAGAGCCGCATGATTCCTGCACAGATCTCAAAGCATCAAGAGGCAGATTAGCCATCACAGGCCTCTTTTATAGGTCTGGATCCACTAGGAGAGACATCCAGCCCATGCTGGCTAGGAATCAAATCTCTTACCCCTAACGAGGATATCTTATCTCTTGAGGGGAAAGAGACATGAAAGAAATAAGGTAGTTTAATCGATCCAACGGACACAAATCAATCTCTTGAAATGTCTCACAGACCTATAAATACCCCATCCCCTCTTCAATTAGAAGGTAATCAACAATTTGCCAGTTTTCACTCTCTTACTTTCTCTCTCTTTCTAGTTCTGACTTGAGCATCGGAGGGTCAGTCGCCGGGGCCACTCCCCGGTGTTTCAGGCTTTTTGTAGGTCCATCGGCCGCATCAGCAACCGTCAGATTGAGATTGTGGTGGTCAATCAACGATCCAGATTCATTCACAGGAGCTCTAACCGTCTTTAACGGCCAATGTCGCAGGTCAGGCTTTTAGTAGTTTTCTTCAATTATTAACTCAATATCTGTTTGCTTCCACACCGAAATAAGCAGCAACACGAATTAATCAATTACCGAGATTAATTGAAAAACTGAAATGTATGAAATTATATAATTTAGAACATTTTCAGATGAAATGTGATAACTAGAAAAGAAAAGGAAACCCTATACACCGAATAGGCTTGATTTATCTCAAAATCAGTTGATATTAGTGAAAAAGGGTGTATGAATTATATTAATAAAAAAAACCTATCTAACTTTTCATGTATTTCTTAATGATTATATTTTTTGACCAGGTACTTCTTAATGACTATAAATGTTTTCGATTAACCTTTTTTTAAAAATTGGAAATTTTCATGAATAAATATATGGATTCTAATAGTATTGCTTGGATTTGAGACTATCTACATCACTATGATGTCATAAAGTGGTTCAAAAGATTTTTTTTTTTTTAATAACAGTGGATAGAGTCAACCGACTCCAGCCAAACAAATATATTAATAAAAGTAACGAACAAATGTCACCTCAATTTTACACGGCGTAAAATTAGAAAAAAGGAGAAAAACAAGCACAACAACATATTTACAGTGCAAAGAAACGAACCGCACCAAAACAACCAAAACACACGCATAAAAGCAGCCCACCACAAGGAAGCAGCCAGCGAGCAGAAGCAGATGAACCAAGTGCATCAGAAGACTCCCCCCCCACCCTCCAATGCGGGGGGAAACCGCGGTGACCTGAACGGGGACCAGCGTGATGGGTCCAAACAGGCACCACAGTGAGCCAAGAAAGCAGCCGCTACGGACCTAAGGAGCACCGAATGAAAAGCACAAAGCAGCAACACCCAAAGCAAGAGAAGACAACACGCTCCAAGGACCCCATAGCAATGGACTCACTCCCCATGAACAGACCTAAACCCCATGCTGATTAATACACTGAGAGGGAAGGCCATGGGGAGAAATAAGGAGCACCCACTGAGCAAAACAAAAGCTCACCACAACAACCAACTAACACAAACACCGAATAATCGGTAATGAAAAAGGGAGAAGAGAAATGAAAACACAGCAACTGACTCACAACATAGAAATACCACCAGGTCAGCCCGGGTGTGATCACCCCGACGAAAAACGGGGTGAACAAGCTGAGCTAGGAGCAAAACAAGGTAGCCTCCAAAAAGCCAACTACCGCACAGACAAGCAGGAGTGCGTCGAAGATGCGGCTACAGCAACAGAGTATTGGCACAACAAAGTTACCACTAAAAACCAGGAACGACCTGATGGGAAAAGAGCGCAGAAACAAAACAACAGAAAAGAAAAAAATAAAGCCACAGTAACAAAGGGGAGAAGATCAGGGTCATACATTGAATCCAAACCCAACCATCAAGGTCGGAACCTCCAGAGAGAACAAAAATAACAACCAGACCAAGCAGTGACTCCCTAAGGAGCACTCCACCAACATACGTGCGAGAAAAGTATAATAAACCCAGAATAAAAGCATAGATACAAAAGACCCAAAGCCTCCTAACCCGGGTGATAACAGAACACACAACCACATCCGTAAAGATAGAATAAACAGAGCCAACAGCAAACCCCAGAGCCGACTAAGCTCAGCCAAAATCTCAGCATTAAAAGGAAGAGACAGAGCATGTGGTCTAAGGGAGTACCAACAACAGAGAGCCGGAGAGTCCCAAAGCTAAAGACCACACCAAAACAACTGCCCCACCAAACAACCAAAAGAGTTCAGAGAAAAAGGAAAAGTCCGCAAATTAGAGCTACACACGGAGGACAAAAGAAACAGCAATCAGAAATTAAAAAACGGCAAGGAAGTAAAAGTTAGAGGAGTGAATAAAAAGTAATCACCTCATCCAGACGATATAAGTGTAAAAGCTTCCACCTTATCAGGGGATAAGGTGGCAGGCCAAAATTTAGTAAAGAAAAGAAAATCATCAATAATGCTCTGAATCGATAAAACGAATTTGAAAAAATACGATTGTTGCGAGCTGACCAAACCACCCAAATGATCGCAATCATGGATAGACTCCAAGAGTTGCGAAATTAATTTTTGAGATGTTGTTGTAGCCAACAAGTGAAGAAGTCTTTCGGAATAGCCGACGCTAGCCAAGCTCTGATGACAATACTCCATAAAGGATGAATAAAAGAACATGAAAGGAACAGATGATTGGCGTCCTCATGGTGACTGGAGCATAGCACACATAACTGACCCAATGCAAGGTTTCTCTTATTGAGAAACTCGACAGTTATTGAGAAACTCGACAGTCAGGAGTTTGTTGTTAAGTGCTAGCCAAGCTAAAATTTTGGATTTGAGGGGAGTACAACTGCTCCAAAGATATTTAGCAAACAGAAAGGTGATCCCGCCGAAGTTAAGAAAATTGTAGAAAGATTTAACCGAGAAAATACCCAAGGCAGGTCCACCTCCATTTGAAATTATCAGAAGGGTATATCATCGAAAAGGTCTTGGAGCTGCAATAAAAGCTGCGGTGACAGCACGCTAGCAAACTGGATCGACCAGAACTTTTGGGATTGATGACCAGCACATAATCTTCCACTAAGGCCGCAGGATTCGATGCTAACTGGAAGAGGGAAGGAAAAGTAGAGGCGAGCTTTATATTTCCAAACCAAAGATCAATCCAGAATTTGGTCTTGGAACCAACCGCACACTCATGGCTTAAACCACAACGGAAAGGTTCAACCACTTTCTAGACCCCTTTCCAAAAAGAAGAAGCTTTACGGAAGAGAGAAGTAGGAGAATCCCACGTGGAAAGATGGGAATAACAATTCTGGGATATAATTTGGGCCCAGGGCAGGTGATCCGATTTAAGGAATCTCCATATCCATTTCCCCAACAAGGCCAAGTTTTGCTGCCTGAGATTCAAGACTCCTAACCCACCTAGCTGCCTTGGAGGTGCATATGACCTTCCAATTACAGAGGTGGGCTCCTGGTTTAAACAAATCTGCACCAGACCAGAAGAAATTCTTTCTTATCCGGTCGACTCTCTTAATCACCCACGACGACAGATAAAAGAATGACATCATGTATAAAGGGATCGAAGAAAGGATGAAGTTAACAAGAATAAGTCTCCCCCCTACGTGGCAGATGCTTACCAGACCAACGGGTTAGTCTAGGACTCAACTTTTTCAATCATCGGCATCCAGTCCGATCGGTGAAGCTTTCCCCATCTCAATGGGATGCCTAAGTGAAGTATGGGGAAAGAGGAAGGACTACAGTTAAAGAACTGCGCAACTTCAGCTTGACGATCCAGAGATCCACCAAGCCAAATAACAGAAGATTTTTGATAGTTAATAGCTAAACCCGACGTGCTTTCAAACACGTAAAGAAGAAGCTTAAGATTCCGAAGGGTCTCTCCATTAGGTTTCGCAAAGATAATTGTATCATCCGCATATTGGAGGTTCAACATACCTCGAAAACTGTTAGAAGACCCAAGGCCTTCAATAGCGTCCGCCTCCCAGGCATTACGAGGCAGCTTACTGAAGACATCCGCAACTAGGGCGAATAAGAGAGAGGAGATCGGGTCACCCTGACGAAGGCCACATTTACACATGAATTTGTGGCCTTCCGTATCGTTGACCCAAATGGAAGAGGTTCCAGTGAAGAGATTGGATTTAATCCATGCAATCCACTTGGAACCAAATCCACGATGAATAAGTAATTCGAAAAGGAAATCCCAACTGACATTATCGTAAGCTTTCTGAAAATCCAATTTCAAAAGAATCCCCTCCGAATTGGTCCTATGGCAATCGGAGATGATTTCTTGGGCTGACGCTACGCTGTCAAGGATGAAACGATCTTTAATGAAATCAAATTGCGAAGGATCGATCAAAGGAGAAATCACCGAACTGAGGCGGGAAGAAAGCACTTTTATGATGATCTTGAAAGTGGAATTGAGAAGGCTAATAGGCCTAAAGTCCGCAACAGAGTTGGCCCCCAAGAATTTGGGGATGAGAACGATATGCGCGTAATTAATCCTATCGAAGAAGAAATTCCCCCGATGGAGGTCTGCGAATATTTGGAGAAAGTCGTCTTTGAAACAATCCCAAAACTGTTGAAAAAGAAAGCGGGGAAACCGTCCGGGCCCAGAGCGAAGTCACTTTTTAAAGAGAACACCGCAGACTTAATCTCTTCTAAAGAGAAGGGGACTTCCAGACCAGACAGATCATGCATGGGCTGACCGTATAAATATAACCAGTCGAGGTGCAACGAGTGCTGTTTTTGAGAGCCTAGCAGATCTTTGAAGAAACGAAGGAAGGAAGAATGAATTTCCGAATCCGAAGTAACTTCGGATCCATCGGAAAAGAGTGAGGAGACACGGTTGCATCGCTGACGATGCGAAGCAAAATTGTGAAAGAAAGCGGTGTTGCCATCACCCTCTTTAAGCCAGTGAAGCTTTGCCCTCTGAGCCCATTTAATGTTCTCATTATGAAGAAGGTCTGTGTAACCTCTTTTACAAGAGGCCCGTTCAGAACGGAGGGAACCAAAGATAGGGCTCCGCTCCTCCAAAACATCAATAGAATGAATAGTAGACAAGAAAACATTCTTAAGAAAACAATCGTTGACTACTCTCTCTTTATGCTAGATTTTACTGCCGAATTTGATACCATGCAGTTTGATAAGAATACGCCCTAGCCCAGAGGAGCCCGTAATGGCGGAAAGGCATTCCGTGATGAGATTGACGAAGGTTTGGTCTTGCAACCAAAATTTTTCAAAATGGAATTTGAAGGTTTTGGGAAAATTGAAGTTGGAGGACAACGCAATACGCACATGGTCCGAGGAAGGGTTGGGCATCGCTGACACAAAGGAGTTGTGGAAAGAAGTTAATCCAATCCGAGGATACCAAAAAGCGGTCGAGTTTAGCCATAGACGGGGACAATCTCATGTTGGACCAGGTGAAGATCTACCACTAAGAGGTAGGTTAGTCAAATGGAGCGAACGGATGCAGTCGTTAAAAAGTGAGGAGTCCGACGAATAGATTGAGTTACCCGATCTTTCATGAGAGAATCCGGTTACATTGAAATCCCCACAAAAGAGCCAAAATTCGTGAATGTTGTTATGGAAGGAATTGAACTCATTCCAAAACACATCACGACGATCCACGGTGGATTGACCATACACAGATACCATAGTAAGGTCACAGTTAAATTCAATCCAGCATAGACGGACCACAAGGAAAAAGGTTAAGCTATTAATGGAAATGAGAGAGAATTTGGACTCTTTGAACCCAAAAAGGATACCTCCTCTCGTGCCGGCGGCATCAAGAGAGATTCGATGAGAAATGAGATTTCCTCCAGTGGATCGGAGGAGTAGGGGCGAAGGGGACTGGAGCTTTGACTCTTGAATAGAGATTAAGTCACAGTGGGAAGAAGCTGTTAGCTGAGATACTACAAGCAGCTTGGACCTACTACCCAACCCCCGAATATTCCAAGAGATGCTAATCATCGGGGGAACTAGTCTCAAACGTCCGAGATACCTCATGGCAACGGATAGAGTCAAAGTCAACTAAGCTATTTGGATCCACTAGAAATCTCATTTTCCTAGTAAGAGAAAGCATGTCCAGATTAGAAAGAGAGTCGAAATGCACCTGGTATAGTGAACCCAATTGGGGCTTCCCTTTAGGAGAGATAGGAAGCAAGATATAAATCCAATTTACGGACCTGAGTTGCCAGGGATGCTCGATTGGTCCGAATGTGAGCGCTAGAATGAATCACCGAGAATGGTAATTCTTTCTTTTTTTTTTGTTTCTATTCAAGACTTGAGAATTAGTATCCTTTGAGGAGGACACTAGAGAGATCATACTAAGAGCGGGGAGTGCTGGACTAGAATGTTCGGCTCCGCTACAACACAGCTCGTCTCAAACCGATACGGAGCGGGCTGAGAAGAGGGGCTCAATGCATTATGAGAAGGGAATAGGTCATGAGATGACTTGTGTCTCTCGCGACCGAGTAACTTAAAGTCAGGCTGACCTGAGGTCAGCAAGCCGAACCAAAAATAAAAGTGACTAAAAGAGGAGAGACTGTAATCGAGGTTAAAACTAACAAACAAGGGAGAATAGTTGTTCAAGAAAGAAAAATCGCAGACAAGGGAAACACGGAAAATAGAGAAAATAAATTGGAATGCAAAAGCCAACGAAGAAGAGCGTACCAGCTTGTGCAAGAGGGATTGGTCTAACTCAGCTAATTCTTCCTCCAAGAGATTATCTTTGTTAATCCAAGCATCAGATTTATGGGAAGGGACGGGAGCAGTTTTGCTGGACTTAGAGAGGAGAGGGGGACCAGAAATAGAGGTGCTGTGACCCACATGAGCCGCAGAAAGGAACTTTTCCCACTCAGAAGTGCAGGAGGGATTCACCTCCCACTTAAGCCATTGTTCCGCCTTCACACTCTAATTCGATTGGGCGACTGCTAGCACCTGAGAGGAAGTCTCGCCTAACGCTAGAGGAGCAAAGGCGGGAGGATGCGGGGGAAGCTTGGGATGGCGATCAACCCGATAACTTGTGATGGGGGGAGAGATTTAGCCGAAGCTAAGTCTGGATTGATCCATACAAAGTTAGGAGCCTTAGTGAGAGAGGTGAAAGATTTAGTTAGAGTAGCTGCCCCCGAACGAAGAGACGGAGTGTGCTTCCTGGATGTCGCTTTGAGGGGTAACCTCCACTTAGAAGTAGGAGTCTTCGACTGAGATGAAGTGCTAACGGCGAAGGTGGTAGGGAGGGGAAGAGGTAGTGCCTTGGCCTTGGAACTCTCCTGATGCAGGGAACCAGAAGAAATCCCACCAAGAGAGCAGTCAAGATAGATGACCTAAATCGCAAAAATAACTTTGTGGTCTCTAATAGAGTAGGCCTCAATTCTATCCTTCACCGCAGGGAAACTAAACACCGCGTCCACCTGAAGGCACCCAGAGGCTAACTTCGCCGAGGAAGAGATGTGTTTCAATTCTCCTACACACATGGACAACTCCGCCACCACCTGGTGAGAGGTACAAAAAGGCGGCAAACCCAGAAGTGTGACTTTAACATCAGAGGGGATAAGGGGAGGAGGGGAGGGAAAGAGATACCTCCACTTGCGAACCGAAATTTTGTTCATACCAATGGAGAGGGAGGAATTGGACGTCAGAGCTTCCAAGTTTCTAATCGAAGGGCAATTAATGACCACTTCACCATTCGAACAAACGTCTATCGTCCAAACCCAATCTTGCACATTACAGAAGTTACTATGGAATGCATCTAAGGTAGAGTTAGGAATAGACCCACCCAAGAAAGAGACTGCACCATAGTGTTCGAACCTGCTCATCTTATCGGAGAGTTCGACTGCAGGTAGGAACACGACAGTCAGAAGGGCCTTGTCCTTGGTCGCAGGGACCAGAGTAGACTCAGTAGGAGGGGGATGAATCGCCTCATTGATGCGCAGCGAAACGGGGGGTGTGGGGAGAAGAGGAGAAGATGATGAAACTTTGGCTCTCTTGGCCTTTGGTGCAATCTGGGCAGCCAATTTCGATTGTAGTGAGGGAAAATCGAGAGCTGCGATGACCTTCTCAGAGATGGGCACCTCCCCTCGGCAATCCCAGGATTTGTTGCAATGCATAGCATCGATGACGAGCGTGACCCGACTTTAAGCAGAATAGGCACTTCATCTTTTTGGTGCAAAAAGCCCTAATATGCCTCACTTGGAGACAGCGAAAATAGATAGGGGAATGGGGGGAAGTAGGGGACGAAGAAGAGTTAGGAAGAGAATGGAAGGGAGAGTGGAAAGGGCGGGAAATAGCGACAGGGAAGCTTCTAGGCAACTTTTGGTTCATGGGCCGGGGCAAATCCACCACAAACCCAAAAGGAGGAACCCTGTGGGGGCCCATAACCGAAGGCCTCTGAGTAACAGAAGCAGAAAGCCGCGTGGTGTTAGGAGTGAAAACATTTTTTTTATTTTTTGACAACTTCCACCTAAGAGGAGCCCATAGTGGTCTAAGCCCACTTACAACACAGACACAGAGAAGAGGAGAAAGAGCGGTAATGAAGCTCCGTGAATACCGCCGACTATGCAGAGAGCACAGACACCGGCGGTAATACAGCGAGAAAGTAAGCCGCCACTCTAACAGGGTGGCAATCCGAACATGAATGCCCAACCTGATGCCAACTGCAAAAGCACAACAACTAACCTCAAAAGGTTAAGAAGACGCAACGCTTAAACCACCGAACACAAACACAGGACTGTACGGAGGAAAACCTCTCCCCAAAATCTCTCAACAAGAAGAGAAAGAAAGAGATGGCCAAGCAGTCAAACCAGATCGCCAGGAGAGGGAGAATGGCGATACTCCAAGAGCTAGAAAAACCCAAGCGCCGAATGAAGAGCTCAATCAATGAGGAAAAAAAACCTAAATAGTTGGGAAGAGATACTCACAGCGATAGGCAGATGGGGAGCAACACCGGGAGGCAGAGAAAAGGAACCAATCAAACAAAAGGCCCACCGAAGCTACAGCGTCCCAAAAGCATAGCAGACCCACCATCGGAGATGCAAGGAAGATCCAGTGAAGAGAGATCCGCACCCAAAGCGGAAAATGCGACCTTCCAAATGGCAGATGGAAAAGAGAAGGAGCAGGACCACAGCAGGACAACCTTCTCAAGGGCTCAGAGGAAAAAAGGGGGTGAAAGCTCCGGAGACGGGAGACGGAGATCAAAGGAGATGGGCCTGAAGGGCTTTGGGAGAGGAGCAAGATTAACAAAGGGAGGTGGAGGGAAGAACGAAGGGGAAGGTGGATCTGGAGAGGGAAGAACTGAAGTAAGGGAAAAAATCGCCAAAAAAATTGCCTTTAGAGTCTGTTTAGTTGTTTCAACTGGTCTGATCCAAAAGACTTTTAACCAAGAACAAAAAATGAAATTATTAAGGGATAATTTAGCAAATGCCCCCATTCAAAATATGGAATCTAGCATATACCCCCACTATTTTAAAAAACTAAGAAATACCCCCAGTTTGGACGGAATCGTTAAAATTTCCGTTAAGTAAACTCACGTGCATCACACGTGATATGTAAAATGACCTAAATACCCATGATAAAATGTAATTTAGCAAATGCCCCCATTCAAAATGTAGAAACTAGCATATACCCCCACTATTTAAAATTAAAAAAATTGAGATATTTTAGCAAATGCCCTCATTCAAAATGCAAAAATTAGCATTAAATTTTGAATTTATTTCTTCCTAAACTTTTGCCGAACTTTTTCCCGAATTTGACGGATTTTTGTTGATTTCCAAATATTAAATCTTGTCGAATTATTTATAAACGATGGATTTGTGACTACGAGTAATACACATACTACTGTTGAACCTATTGTGAATGAAGATGATGGAAATGATAATGCGCATTCTATAGTGGAACAGGAGACCACACAATCTATTATAATAGATGATGGTACACAAGCTAGTGATGATGCATAACAATCCATTGTAATAGATGATGTTTTTGTATTTTTTTGGGTTAAAATCTGATGTACAAGCTCTTTCCATTACATTTTTATCATCACTACAGAAAGAAAGTTGTTCAGAATGAGTAATAAGTAACAACACTTAACACTCACAATTTTCACAACATCTAACACTGAAATAGTGGGGGTATATGCTAAATTCCCCATTTTGAATCGGGCATTTGCTAAAATATCCAAAATATCATTTTTTAAAATAGTGGGGGTATATGCTAATTTCACATGCTAATTGAGGGCATTTGCTAAAATACATTTTTTTCGTGGGTATTTGGGTCATTTTACATATCACGTATGACGTACGTGAGTTCACTTAACAAAAATTTTAACGGTTTGTCAAAACTGGGGGTATTTCTTAGTTTTTTAAAATAGTAAGGATATATATTAGTTTTTACATTTTTAAATGAGGACATTTGCTAAGTTATCCCAATTAAAAAAGAAAGATAGATAGATACTACACAAATAGATACAGAAATAAAAGGGCCTAGATTTTGGGGCCCATTCTAGATCCAACTAACAATTGTCCATCAACCATAAATCACCTTTTAAAATGAACATGAATTGGGCCCTATTATTAGCACGTTCTCTAGCCCTAGAAGCTCGGACATGGCACGTGCTTCACCATGTGTCAAGCTGTATCTATGATCCATGATGACGCATGATCACGATGAAACTATTTAAGCTATTGGAGCATCTCCACCCACCTTTCAAATGGAACGTCATTTTCTTATTTTACAACTCAAATGAGAAATATCCTCCACACCCATCTTTCAAATGAGTTGTCAAATTCGATAAATGTCATTTTCTTTCTCAAATTTGATGGCAATAGTCATATGTAACTATACCAATTTTCTTCTCTTTTTCCAACAAATTTGCATATATATAAATACTAATAATCTACACGTGCGATGCACGTCTTTATAAATAAATATTTATTTTAAAAAAAATCATTGTTATCTGGCATCGAACCTAAGACCTTCTTTATATTAATTATGCATGTGCATTGCACGTGTTTGTTTGATTATAAATAGAGTTTGTTTAGTGACAAATTCTCCCATTAAAATAGTAGAGATATATATATGGTTTCTTCCATTGCAAACGGGTCAATTTGCACAGACCCGTTGCAAACTCTGATATGAGCCATTGGTTCGAGTTGATCAAGATCCAATCGCTCAGATCTAACCCGCCAAAATTCCTCCCGCTCCCACTCCCTCTCTCAATTAAGTGGTGAGGGGTATAATGGGTATTTCAGGCTATTATACCCCTTCACCAATTCTATCCTACTTTGTGTGTGTGTGTGTGTGTGTGACCGACGCCAAAACTCAACACCCCCGACCTCTGTCGCGCCTCCTCCGACTCCCGACCTACCGCGAAGCCAAAACCCAACAAGGTCACGCCAAAACTCAACACCCCCGACCTTCGTCGCGCCTCCTCCGACTCCCGACCTACCCGCGAAGCCAAAACCCAACACCCCCGACCTCTGTCGCGCCTCCTCCAACTCCCAACCTACCCGCGACCACCTCTCTCACACACTCTCTCAGTCCTCCCCCACTCTATCTCTTATTTCCACTCCCGAACAAAACCTGAACCCCGAAAACCCAACCCCCAAACCTTTGGCCAGACATCCAGCGCCCCATCCTCCTCATCCCTGACCGGCAACACCTCTCTCTCTCTCACTCTCCCTAATCTCTCTCGCTCTCTCTCTCTCAGTCCTCCCCCACTCTATCTCTTATTCCCACTCCCGAACAAAACCTGAACCCCGAAAACCCAACCCC